>CM067060.1:6318889-6436155 GCA_033980235.1 Diadema setosum | reverse complement strand
GATAAAGCAGTATGTAAACCATTATAACGATGCAAATATAACACACTGTGGCAGATACCGCAATGTAGTTCTTCTCAAATGATATTGTTCAAATAAGTGCGATGCATAGTGCTAAATAGCCATCAAATCATTTTCTGGAACAAGTATTCTCCTGAATTGACTTTAGTTTAACACATCAGCATTTTTGGGAAAGACAGATACAGTGCATTTGGAATTATAGTCAGTGTGAACAAATAGAATAGGAACTGTGTAACTGGGAAGTAATCCTATATTAAACTCTGTGATAAGCAGGAGCTGATGCCTTCTTTGTGTGAGTGCAGTGTAAATACAGTTTTAATTAATTTGATCTATGAATGGCATGTTTGAGAATGATGAAATATTCGCGTCCATGCCTTTATAGCAAAATTATGCACATTATTTCCTTGAGGAGTCTAAAATTCCTGTAGACTCGTGTTTATGTTCTGCCAAGCTTCCTATGGAAAGCTGGGTAAAAGTTCAAGCTGTGTATAAAAACTGAGAGTGATACAGGATTGTAGGCACAAGAGCATATAAGTAGCATGATAATGGGCCGAATGCATAAAACAAGCAATTGCTTGTAAGCAAATTGCGTTCAAGCAAAAGCACAAGGCTCGTCTAGGAAAAGGTCTAGCTCAGAGCAATTGCTCTAAATCCATAATTTGTATGCATTAAAACTTTTGCTTTTCCCCGCACGAAGCAATTGCTTGCGTTGTCAACAAAAAGGACGTCACGCCTGTGCGAACAAAAGAACAAAGGCGAGTGTGATAGCATGTATTTGAAAGGGCATGTGTGTACGGAAACATTTCCTGACATAGCCAAATGAGCTATGAAATGACACTCATAAATGCACACCCACAGACCCACACACACACGTACTGGCTGATTTCCCATCACTGCTTATAGTAGCCCCGGATGTTCCAGATCGCACGGTGGAGTGAGGTCTCCTTGCTCTTCACCAAAGTCAGGACATCCTACCTGTTTTTTCATCACATTTTACGTGCTAAACCACCGGACATTCCCGTTGTTGAAACCAAAAAGTTTCTTACACTACTTAGGAGTAATTTTCTTCTAGATTTATACCAAACCTGCACAAGTGCTGGTCTTTCTTTTTTTAATATGAGAAAAATGATACTTAAAAGGGAACGTCCCCAGTTGAAGCAAAAGCTCAAGCTCATTTTACAGAGCTTGAAAATCGTAAGCAATTGCTAGCAAGAAACAAGCAAAAGGTATGCTTTATACATACGTTTTTAAGCACAAATGCTTGGTCTCTAAGCAATTGCTTGCAGGCAGCAAGCAATTGCTTGTACTTGCTAGCAAAAGCTTCTGCTAGCGCAAGCAATTGCTTGTTTTTATGCATACGGATTCAAGTAAAAGGCTAGCACAAGCAATTGCTAGCGTTTATGCATTCTAGGCCCAATATGACAACAGTAAAGTTATCCTTATGTGTCTTATTTCAATGTACACATCTTCACTTGTACCAACTTAAGTGCTAGTATATTCATTCCCATTCTCTTTTTCCAGGCGTTGTTCTATGTCGGCGGAGTCAGGTCACAGGCGCGTCGTCGAACTGCTTCTGGGCAGCCGGGCCGACCCCACCACAAAGTGGTGCAGGCGACGGGAAGGCGGCTGATATTGCCTACAGAGAAAGGTCACAAGAGAGGTGAGTGGCAGCAGCCAGCTATATAGAGTGTTGGAGGGAGAGAGGCCTAACAACGCTGTTATAAACACATGGGATAGGGGTACGCAAGAGGTATTTTTGAGTGGCAGCGAGCAACCTGTTGGTCCATGGTAGGGTCTCGGGCTCAATTGCCACCCTGGGCAATGTACGCCCTGTCCCTTCCCCCTGAGCCGCTATACTCCGGAATCCTAATCCTCTAACCTCTAACCCAAAATCTAACATCCAGAAAACCTAACCCTATCCCTAATCTTTACTCCAACCTTATCACTAACCAGTATTTACAGTAGCTGGGGGTAATTGCCCTTGGGGGGGGGGGGAGGGGAGGGGGAGAGGGGGGAGGGGGGAAGGGGGGGTTAATTGTCAGTGTTGCCCAAATACAAAGAATAAGCACCCAGAGATATGCATTAGTGGCTGCAACCTCATGGTCAGTGGCAATCCAGCAATGCTTTCACATGAGAAGGGTTAACAAGCGGTCTATCAATGGTGGCCACCTGTCGGTAGCTGGTGGCTGCTACCTATCTATAGTTAGATGCGCCACTCTGTGACAGCTTGCGGCAGTTGTTATGGAAAAGTTCACATTTTTACCCCATCCTCCTATGCAAAGCGATGTATAGGTACAGAGGAGTGAACAGCTTTGCAGGGAGCAGCAGGGAAGTTGGGAAGGGTTTATTGAAGCAACATAAAAACTGACAGCAAATAAACAAGAAACAAATACAATTAGTCTAAATCTTAGTGTGAGCACAAAAAGCTGCTGAAAACTGCTTATCCAGTAGTGGCGAGCCAATGGATTAAAATGGAGTCAAAAGGGGCCTGAGCTTTCGATCCTAGTAGAATCTTCATCAGAGGCAAAATCTTTACAACTAAAATGTGCTCTAGCAGATAGTTGTTGCATCTTTCTTTTTGTATTTTGTTTTTCCAGTCAGTGATCTCTACAAGGAAACACAAATTAAAGATAAACCACAAACCAAGTAGACATAAACTTGCTTGTCCTGTGACAGACAGAGATAAAATGTGTATGGATATAGACAAACAAATTATTACCTAAAAGCTGGAAACAGTCATTTATAGACTTATTTTCAGAAAAACGGCCTAACTCTTCTCAATGTGCAGGTGTCCATTTGACTCCTGTCTTTCAGCACAGCAATGTATTTACATATCTGACATTTGACAGTCACCGTACTTTAGTAGTCAGAATTGCCAAAATTGAAATTAAAGGGATCTTATAGTTTTGATTAAGACCTAACTTCACGTTTCTAATGCTTGGTGAGATAACAAGAAACCTCGTATGAAATATGAAAGAGCATGTCCATATATTGTAATTCCGATGGGAATTCATCATTTATTTGATTAAATTTGGTCTTAGAATGGCTGAGATTACCAAAAGTACGAGCAGTCTTAATAATTACAAATTACTAAACTAATTATTATTGCTTTGTTTTAGTTTGTTATTAGATGCCTGTGCCATTCCATAATTGATTTTCGTTAAATAAACGTTGAATTCCTCTTAGAATGGTATGCTCTGCACTATTTCGTTAGTGGTTTCTTGGTGTTGTGCAAAAAGTTAAAAGCCCTATCCTCATCTCCTCACCAATACTATACCATCCCTTTTTAAGGTCTCAAGTAGCAGAAAAAAACATATTATAGTCCCCAAACTGCCTTAAAACTTTCAACAGTTTCTGTCAAAAGAGAAGCCATGGACAGCCCTTACAAAAAGCTCATGTTGGGGAAAAAAAAAAAAAAAAAAAGGTTGTTGACCTATGGAGGTGCAGGAGAGCGTGTGGGCTTGAGTGAGTCACTGAACAAACTGTGATGGTAATGCTGAGATGCGTTCACACTCGAACATCCTGCTTGGCGGGTGATTGAGATGTCAGCACCACTGATGTGCTGTAGCTGTGTTCACACTGCCGGCATGCGTATGTGGTAGATAATTGGTTACATCAACACACACAGTACTATCCATAGCTTCTCTCTCCCCATCCCCACTCACCACTTTCTCCTTCTTTCCAAATAAAACTTGCCTGTCTGTAATACAGGTAAACTAGCATAAGTCGATCTTATCGGGACTGAGCAAAACACATCGACTTAGGCGAGTTTCGACTTGTGCGTAAGTCGAGAAAAAAATCGACTTAACAACAGTCACACCACACGTACATTATGTATAAATGTACATGTATGTTGTCTACTCTGGAGCCGAGAGCTGGAGAGGTGTGCCGCAGCACGGGTCGCCCGGCAGGGCCGCGGCTAACTTTGCATGGACAGTGCATTAGCACTGGCACAGGTCCGATTACTTTACACCCTTGTTAAAACCTTGGGGAAGTGAATATGAACGATATTTGAGCAGTGATTGATTCCAGTTTACCATACCATGGGCTTGAAATTCGTGTAGAGGTGTACTTCTGATTTACCCGTCCCCATAACTTTCCCCCTACTCTCCACTTTGAAAACTCAGCAGCTTCATCCATCCACTGCACAGCGCAGACTGCAAACATACACGGACTATACACAGCCCAGTCGCTGTACGCACAACTATACCCAGCCCAGTCGCTGTACGTACGTAGCGCTGGCAAAACAGGGCTGTACCAGAGGACCTCCAAACACGAAGAGAGTTCAACAATCGCATGCGATCGCTTTGAATTTTGATACTTTAGATCATTTTTTTTGGTCACCTGTCTGGTCGGGCTAGTTCTTATGTAAACAAAAACTGGCGTCTCGTGATTTTGACAGTGATTTATTGCACAATAAAATCTTATTCGACTTAGGCACAGTGAATCTAATGGTTTTTCCGTGAAAGTGTTCTTGGAATTTCTTTGACTTAGGCAAGTATTCGACTTACAAAATTCGACTTGTGAGTGAATTATTACACGTAAGTCAATGGGAAAAAATCGGGACTTTTTGAAATCATCGACTTGCGCGATTATTTGACATATGCGATGTCGACTTAGGCGAGTTTAACTGTAGCATGCTTATTGTATATAGAGCACTGGGGAGCAATAGATACAGCTATAGACATGAAATATAAATGTGAAATGCAGCATTATTAATAAATGTCTAGATTTCAGAAATAGCATACAGGAAATCAAGTGACCTACAGCCCCATCCCTCCCCCGTCCCCCCCCCCCCCATCACGTGTCTAGTTAACTTTTCTACTAATTGATCATACTCAAGCAAGGCATATCTGCAGCCTCTTTCACTTTTCAATTTCAATATTAAAGTTGTATATGTTTTTTAAAATCTTTAACTGTTCTTGGGTATTTCATATTTAAAAATCGGAAAAGAAATTCAGCAGATAGGAGCCTCCTATTACAGGACAGTAGACTATATGCATGTACAGCTGTAGTAGCTGTACTACAGAACTGTACCTTATTTTTATACCCCCGCCAAACGAAGTTTGAAGGGGGTATATAGGAATCAGCGGACGGTCGGGCGGTCGGTCAGTCGGGCGGGGCGGTCGGGCGGTTGGTCCGTTGCAAATCTTGCGTCGCGAACTACTTCCTCAGTTTTCACCCGATTCCCATAAAACTTGGCACAGAAATGCACTTGGGCAAAAATGGGTACAAATCTTGCGTCGCGAACTCCTCCCACAGTTTTTGATCAATTTTTATGAAATTAGGTACAGATGTTAATCTGAATATGTTAATGTGCAAGACACATATTTCCGCAGTGGCAAAAAGTGCGTTGCCATGGTAACGGCATGTTATTGGTAAAATATAGGGCAAAATGCTTCATGGCAAAACTGCTTCATCAGTGTTCTTCCAATTCTCATGGAATTCATATTGAATGTTTGTCTTAGGATATAGGTCAGCATGACACATTTCTTGACAGTGACAAAAAGTATGTTGCCATGGTAACAGCTCACATATGAGCCAAAATGATGGAAAATTTTGTGTTGCAAACTACTTCCTCAGTTTTTGCCCAATTTCCATGAAACTTGGTACAGATGTGTGCCTTTGGTTGTAGATGTGCAAGACGCATTTTTCGACAGTACCCGCAAGTACGTTGCCATGGTAACAGCATATTAATGGCAGAAGATCAAGGAAAGATCTTGCGGATTTAACTACTTCCTCAGTTTTTTGACCAAAGCTTATGAAATGTTGTTTGGCGGGGGTATAACCAGTCGCTGTAGCGACATTTCTAGTTTTTATCACTGTCATTATCATCATTTTTATTGTACAGACTATTAGCAGTAGGTTGCCCTTGGAATGATTCCAAGTTTATCAATTAATGCTGCGCTTGGGTCAGGTTTGGTGCGCTTTGAACAGCTGTGGAAATATCCCTCTGCCTGCACACCAACAATCGCTGTGCTTGTGCCAAATATCAAACAGGTTTGTTGATCTCCTACCCTCTGTGGTTATGAATGCAACATTCCTGTTTCACTTTCATGCAGCCTTTTTGCTGATTAGACTTGTCGTCTACATGGGGTATGGCATTGATTTAGTGGTATGTCAAGTATTATGCCATGGCAATGATGTATCTGTGTCTCTCGATTCAAAGGGGCTGATGGCATTGAAAAAGAAGTCAGAAGAAAGAATACAGTGTCCAGGGAAACCTTGATATAACAAGCTGCTTGGTACCACTGAAATTTCCTTGTTATATCAGGAAAAAAAATCGACCTAATGTCAAAGGCATGGGGCCTTGCAAAATTATGTTATATCAGATATCTCATTATATTGGGTGGGGGGAATATGAAAGGAAGGGACCTGCAAATATACCTTGTTATATAAAGTGTCTCGCTATATCTGACCTCGTCATTACGAGTTTCTGCAGACCCTTCCCCCCCCCCCCCTTATTCATTCATTTTATTCTTTTCTGAGATTGGATTTTGCAAGTCAAGAGTTATTCTGTTCTTCATATGATTCAATGATCTTGTTACCCTGTGTGGTTTATTTCTTGTTCAATTCAATTCCATCCAGGGGCCCAACTGTTCAGGGGTATGGGGTGGGGGTGGGGGTAAAGAATCTTCACAAATTCTCTTCTAGAACCAGATGTCATGAGATAAGTTTGTGCTGCAGCACTGTGAAGACTAACAAAGATAAACTGCCCTGGATGATTTCAGTGCAGTGAAATACATGAGTGAAGCATGCAACTTGGTGCTCATCAGGCATGCAATAAGTGTATTACTGTAAACAGAGGCAAGATTCAACTGACTCGCTCAACAACCTCCAACTGCCCTGTCGATTTGCCGCACAGCCTTAAAACTTTATTCTGGGACTATTTTGTGACTGAACTTACTGAACTCTTGAGTGCCACTTTTTTGTATAGTTCACATTTTAATCATGATACAATATATCTCTATGTTTATATTCATTTAGTGTGGCATGGTGATGATGATTATAGTTTTATTCCTCTAAATTTACCAGTCTGAGAGTGTAATTCACTTTTTCTTCTGCAAGTGACATGTACCCATGGTACATATATTCTTGAGGAGAATGGGGGAGGGGGAGTTAATGTACAAAAGATAAGAAAATAATTGTATGATTTCTGCTTTCACATTGCGATGGTCACAACTCGTTTTGAGATCAGCGAGCATTGAGAATTAGAGAACAAACATGATGCTCTCCTTTTGGCCTTTGGGAAATAATTTATATATTATTATAGCATCCATGAGTTACTGGTAGGGTAAAAACTATTATAAAAAAAAAAATAAAAAAATAAAAAAAAAACTTGCTCTGTGTATATATGTACGGTATATGTATTTAATGTACATGAGAATGTTTCCACAGTTGCAATGAAGGTAAACCCTGGATGGTGTCCTTCACATCGTCTTAAAAGCCATATTCCAGTCTGATGTGATGGATTGTGTCACTTAATCCGTGCGAAATACATGCCCTCCCAAAATATTTCTATTGTGACTCACGCTGACCTCGCCAAATTCCACACAGGCCGCAACATCATGCAGTGTATGTTGAAATTACAAGGACTTTGCACAGTGAAGAACAAATCATTGTGGATTAAAAACCGGAAGTGGTGAAGAATGCTGTCCAAGCATTTGCGTGAAGGAAAGACAGATATGAAACGTGCAGCTGTGGTTTGGGCAAAATTTTAGCTTCAATCCAAAGAGTTTGATTTCCATCAACAGACAAACAAAATACTACTTCAAACTGTGTGCACAGAAGGGTAGTTGACGGCTCATTCCAGACACTTTGTCCCTTTAATTTTAATGAGAAATGTGCAATTCAATCAACTGTAGAGACTGGGCTATCATTTTCATAGTTTGCCTGAGCTAGTCGTACCATCAGCTATTACTGAGTACATGTGTGTATGAATAAGGGTGAAATTATCCAGCTATGATACCTTGCCTGCTGTGTGGTGCTGTGAGTAATATTAGCATACCGGTACATTGTACTGTTCCAACAAGCTTCATGAATGCAAGAAGTTCCCACCCAGATGCAAACTCTCTAAAATGAAAGCTACTTACCATGAAAGTCTACATACTTTACTTACTGCCAAGTGGTGAAAATACACTTCATTGTTTAAGTTTAAAAGTCAGTGAAATTCATGTTCAAAGGAGTAGTCATTAGCCCTGCCTGAGATGTGCTCGCACATTCTAATTCATCATACATTAGAAATTGATTTGCCATCACTTGGAATTTACTTCCAATACGTTGAAAGGGTCTACCAAAAAACTTAGTACCTAACTGACGTGATTTGCCAGGATGACAAGTTATTTTGGAGTGTTTTGAGATCAAAAGTGTAGAATAATTTTAATCGTATGCGCACAACTTCTATTCCAGAAGAGTAATCTGTTAAAGGGATCGTATAGTTTTGGTTGAGACCTAATTTCAGGTTTCTAACATTATTTGGTGAGATAATGAGAAACCTCGTATGAAATATGAAAGAGCATGTAATTCCATGAGGAATTCAATGTTTATTTGATGAAAATTGGTTTTGAAATGGCTGAGATATCCAAAACAGAGTGATTCTAATAAAGTGTGGGACCCACATTTTATTACGATTGCTTTGTTTTACTTTGTTTTTGGATGTTTCAGTCATTCCAAACCCAATTTTCATCAAATAAACTTTGAATTCCTCTTAGAATGGTATGCTGTGTACTATTTCATAAGTGTTTTCTTGGTATCTTGCAAAAAGTTAAAAACCCAATTCTCATCTCCACCAATACTGTACCATCCCTTTAAAGCTGCATTCAGCATTGTGGGAAGGTAGAACATGACATGATGACCGATCGTGCCCTTTGCTAATATTTTGTGTTTTCATTGTTACCCAACTGAAATTGTGTTATTACAGCATTATTTCACATGTTTCTTATGCATACACAAACATTTTAGAGCAATAATCGACTGTTCATTCAGCACCAGCTCCCATACAAGAACTGCATGTATGTTTTGGCTTTAAAAGGATTGCTTCTTCATTCTCATTTTCTTGTCTTTCACAGCTGGCAGAATTACTTGAAGCTGCAGCAAATCCAGCCACGTCACAGACCGTCAATGGAAACCCCTTTTTGCCACCACCCAGTATTCCTGTCACAGCGGAGTGAGTGCCGGTCTCAAAGGGAACCGTTCACAAGCTGTATCTAGATCTGCCATCTTAACCATATCGAGAGTTTCCTACACAGTTAGCAAAGTGCCTGTCGGCCTGTGGTTATTTTCTCCACTTTTTTCCTTTTTTTTTTTGAGCAATCACTGATCACTTATACCAATATCCTTTGGCTTGTTTAGTACTGGCCCTGGGGTGCATGTATAAGTGAGAGAAGGAAATTGAAATTGCATAATATCTTCTACAGCTTTTGCAAGAGAAATGAAAAAGGAAATGATGGGATGTGTGAATGATTTTTTTTTTTTACCCTGGCAAGCACTTTTTTTTTTGGTTAATGACTAATTTGATGACAAAAATAGCAAGGTGAATGATGACCTTTTACCGATGGTCCAGAATCCAATCAGCCATTGATGTCTGTAACAGCTGTCAGAATAGGCTGTCATGCTGCTGGGTGTAAACTCCATAACCCTGCAAAATAATGATAATAATAATAAGGTCTTATTTACCTATGGTAGCCTCTTCAGTGTTACCACTGCTCTACCAGAGGGCCCTGCCATTATTATTGCCCTAGCATTACCAGCTACCCATTTATACACCTGGGGCGAGAGGGATATGGTGGGTAAAAGCATTCTTGTCCAAGGACGTAAGCACTGGGCGGGATTCGAACTCGTCCTCTGATGGGGAGTTAATCTTATTTACCCAGGGTAGCCTCTTCAGTGTTACCACTGCTCTATCAGAGGGCCCTGCCATTATTATTACCCTAGCGTTGCCAGGTGCCCATTTATACACCTGGGTCGAGAGGGACATGGTGGGTAAAAGCATCTTGTCCAAGGACGTAAGCACTGGGCGGGATTCAAACTCGGGTCCTCAGATCGGGAGTCGGGAGTCTTATCCACTATGCCACAGCCCCCCGCGAAACTGACCATCATAATAAAGATACAGTGTTGCTTGAGTTGTACTGCTTCATTAGATGTGCAAAATGATTTTTAGGAAAGCTTTTTATCTGCCCATACATTTTTTTTTTTTTTTTTTTTTGGAGGGGGGGGGGAATAGGTCAGTATGAAAGGGTGTGTGTACACGAGCTTAGGTATTTTATAGCAGTTGGTGTTAGAGTTGGTAAGTTCACAAAAGATTTAGTGATGCCTCGTTACACATGTTTACAAAATATGTTTTGAAACCATTCATATTATAGACCTTGATTGCATGTTAGATATTTCAGAAATCAATGATTAACAAGTCGAGCAGGATTGGTACAGGTCACAGTCTAAATAAAATGAAAGGAATACTAAATATTAGTACGTGCATTCTGCAGCATTTGACGGCTAATTTTATTTCACATCTGTAGTTATGAATTCAGAAGGCTATAGGTATCATGTTTATGTTATTGTGAGAGCAGTATCATAAATAAGATCAACATTATCAAGTGTGCTTATGAACCTGTTTTGATTTGTCACTAAATTTCAATTCACCTATTTCAATATACAAAGATTTGTCCACATTTGAGGAATTTGAGAGACCAATAAATCAATCCTCTACGCTTTCAATAATAAAGATTAGGCCAAATCATCATTTTGATAGTAAATACACATCTTTCTATGTAGATATGAGATGCTTATCCTTTTTGGTGTCCATTCATTGAACAGTGGTGACAACCAGATGCAACAGGGGGATTCAACTACAACCACAGCTGCCACTTCTAGCACCCCCACCACCACCACCACAACTACTACTACCACCAACAACCCTCCAACCAGCAACAGCATTACTAACCACCACTTACCACCTCCAACACCGCCACCTCCAGCTCAAGAAGTCTCTGTTCCATCACCACCAGTAACATCAGCAACAGTTTCGGCAACCACAACGGCAACCAACCACCAGTCTTACCACGTACTAGACGACCTTGAACTCTTCCTGTATGGGCTGAATCTTGGAGCTCTGGTTCCTGCCTTCAGGTCGCATGAGGTCACTTTTGCCCAGCTGTTGGAAATGACAGAAGAAGATGTAGAGAAAGTAGGTGTAAACTTTTAGTGTTTCTTTTTTCTTTTCTCTATTCCTAGTGTGTCATCTTACCCTTCTCCTCTCTTCCCATATGCTCCTTTAAAGTAGGTCGCATACATCATCTATTTTGTGGGCATAATATTTCACAAACAGAGATGTGTAAGACAGTATTTCATGAGTGGTAAACTTCAAGATCAGGAAACACAAGCCATGGTCACACTGGCAACACTTCAAGTACCCGTAGTTTAATTTCAAGAACAATTTGAGAAGTTTGTTAGTCTGTGCACATTGGCAGCCTGACTTCTTAATTGAGAAGTTTCACTTCTCGATTAAGTTCTCGAAGTTTTGGTCAGTGGTGCGCATGTGCAACAAAAACAGATAGCAGCCACATAAAAACTAACTGGCAAATGCAGTGAATACTTGGAATCTGAAAATTTACCAAGTTTCAGCAGCATGCATTCAGACTGCACAAAGATTTGCAGGGGTTTTAGAATTTTTTTAGGGTAAGAGTTTGGGTTAGGATTAGGTTCAGAATAAGGATTAGGGGTAGGGTCAGGAGAAGGGTCCAGGGTAATTGCCCAGGGGGTAATTCAGTCAGTCCGCAGCACCCGATAATTCGCTCGTATTTATTCAACTCGTATGCAAGCCTGCTCTAGGCTTGCATACGTAATGAGCTGCGTGAGGGAATTTTGTCCTTGGGCTTTCAGCAACAAAAATACACCTTATGTTCACAAATTTGGTATCAAATTCAAGGAAAATATGTAAACTATCGTCACATGTTACTCAAATTATTGTATGTAAATGAAAAATATCATAGCGTAATTTGAGCTTGAAAATGATGAAAAAAGTCATTCATGCAGTACACGTTCAAGACGTCAAAAAAATACCAAATTCACCTTGCGTCTCAATGAAAACGCTCTATTTGGTAGTCCATCTCCTAATCTTTGTATCCATGTAAATATCTTGACAATTTGTTGCTTAATCCGGTCAGGAACCAGTAAAATATACATCGATGTCAGTGCTGATCAGCTTGAAAAACCATGCAATCTCAAGAGTAAGCTCTCTCATTGGACAGCGCTTGCATTCAGCGCTTGCATTACGTCATTATGCTGCTACATAACAGTTTCATGCCACTTGTGGTTTCTTGGCACGCGTGTAGTTCAAGCGCTGAATGCAAGCACTGTCCAATGTACAGTGGCTCTTTCGCGCCACTGTACACTTTGTGTGGAGCATACTTCCGGCTTAGGAGTGAATTTTACAGACATTTCAAAACGGAAAAACTAGTATAAATCATGCTTGGGTCTCCTTGACCCCAATATATGATGAGCATCTAAGTTTCCTCTCTACGAAAAAGCCAAAATCCGAAACAACAGTTTCTTTAAATCCGGTCAGGAACCAAAAAAGAACTTTGGACGACAAAATCTTCCGTGAAAAGCAGGTAAAATTTACGCAACTTCAACTGATTATATAGTCATGATAAGATCCGATGTTATACGCAAATTTAGTATAAAAATAAAGATCAAAGTCTGGAGAACAATTTACTGTGACTTGTAGCCATGACGAATGTATGTACAAGTCGCTACACTGTGAAAACCATAGCCCTATCAAAGTCTCGCAAAATCTCGCACGACGAGACACCTTTCGAATGCAAAGATCGTCAACGAGAGTGCTGAATAAATCTTGCCGGATCGGCTCATTAGCATACGTGCTGCGGACTGACTGAATTGCCCTAGACCCGGGACAAGTGCAGTGAATAGAGTACTAGAGTTTGATGGCATAGCCTTTCATCACCATGGAAACTGGTTCAAAACAATGTCACCTGGCCTGAATATCTGTGGACACCATTGTTGATGACCATGCTCACACCTGGTTCCAACCCAAGCTATAACAAAAGACTGTGACATCATCACTTTGTGCTCTATAAAATCTCACTCATTCGGTCCCTTTTCCAGGTGTTAAGGTGGCTGTAAACAAGTGTGAAATATACAAGCTGCTGAACTCAGGCAGGAAAAAATGTAGACTTTGGGAAATTGACAAGCTGCTGAAGGCCAGGTGCTAATACAAAGACTAAAAGAATCTGGCAGTAAACAAGTGAAATCTACAAGCTGCCAGCTGGAGGAGAGAATGAATGCTAAGACATTGAACTTTCAATGAGTTCACTGACACCAGTGTTGGGTTCACATGGAGCTGCCCGTCCTATCCTTTAAAGTTTGTTTCCCTTTTGCAACCCTGAAAATTAGATTCCTTTGATATGCTAGCATATTGTAGGGGTTGGTAAGTCAGACCTTTCCCCAGAGAAATAAAACTGAAAACTTCTTTATGACAAAGATGCCAATTTTGAAAAAATTTTATGAGTTAGATTTTCATGTCTCGGCGCACACACATGCGCACAAGCAAGGGAGTAAGCGATCGAGCAGGAAGATGGGTAGGGAGCTTTTCCAATTTTTAGCTCTGAAATAGTGCATACTTAAAGATAATATAAAGTTTTGGTATTACCTCAAAAGTTTCCCTGAATTTCCTTGTCTTAGTTTGTGTTTCAGGTTAAAGTACCTTTCATATACATGTAACTAACACTGTGAGACTTACTCGCCCCAAAGTGCTCTCATGTCTTACACGTAATCATGCAATAATGGTTTCGTACCAGAGCCGCCGCCGTATGGCGGCGGCGAGGTAGTACACGTATTGTGCGAAACCATTATTGCATGATAACTGCGACCAGCAGCGTGCAGCCCCATACGCATACTGTGTAGCTAACTGCGACCAGCAGCCCCATACGCATAGCTAAATGGGACTTCGCATTGTAGCTAACAGGATCATGACAGATTTAGTATCGCGGGTAAATATCAACTTAAAATCCAAAAATTTCTTCAATTTGAAGACTTACCAGTTCAGTTGAAGTATTGAAAACAGGCTTTGGGCAACGTTTGGTTTTGCCAATAGTCCCTTTCTGTTCGAATTGATGACTGAATGTGACTCGGTCGAGAAGACCTTGGGAGAGCTACACTGAATTGACTGCCAGCGCATGCGCACACAAACATCTTATCCATTCATGGATTTGAAATTTGTTCGCATGTGATGTGTGCGTATGCGCTGGCCGTAGTAATCAGTGTATGTAGCTCTCCCAAGGTCCTCTCGACAGAGTCACATTCAGTCATCAATTCGAACAGAAAGGGACTATTGGCAGAACCACACGTTGCTCGAAGCCTGTTTTCAAGACTTCAACTTAATTGGTAAGTCTTCAAATTGAAGAATTTTGTGGATTTTAAGTTGATATTTACCCGCGATACTAAATCTGTCATGATCCTGAATGCTACAATGCGAAGCCCCATTACGCTATGCGTATGGGGCTGCTGGTCGCAGTTAATTGCATGATTACTAAGAAATGAGAGCACTTTGGGGCGAGTAAGTCTCACAGTGTTAGTTATATGATAGATACTTTAACCTGAAACACAGAAATTTAGGGAAACTTTTGAGGTACCAGAACTTTTTATTATCTTTAAGTGATTATTTGTACTTATTTTGAAAGACGGGAAATATACCTTCAATTGCAACTATCACTTTAATCCTGTGAGCTATATGTCCTGAGGCATGAGAAAAATGGGTGCCATGCGTGAGATCGTGAGACGGACTCTAAATGCGTGAGTCTCGTGCAGAATGCGTGAGACTTGGTAGCTCTGTTATGATGGAAGAGAAAATGATACTATGTACAATGTATTTCCAGTGAATTTATGCAAACCCCATAATATATCCAACCATTATTCTCGGTACAACAGGCGAGCATATGCCAGAGAGACATGGGGTTAGTTTTTTCATTTCTTTTTTTTTTTTTTTAACTCAGAGGTGTATTACTGTAAGATTTCATACATAATGTTGGGAGACATTACTCTTCAACCATACAAAATTTTGTGACATTTACAAAAGGGATGTACAACCTTTTTGAAGGGAAATGAAACCCATATATATATATATGCAGGTGGACTGAGTGAATGCAGCAATACTATACTAGAACACAGCAAAGTTTAAGGAAAATTGGACAATCCATTCACAGCTGATGAATCTTTAAAGTTTTGGTGCAGCTATGTCTGCATGTGAAGATGACAACACTTTGTGACGACATGTATGGTCAAGTCAAGTCAAGTGCTTTCTTATGCCGGAAAAGTGTTGTAATCTTCTCATCTAGTGATGGCTGCACCAAAACTTTAGAAATTCATAACTTTTGGGTCGATTCTCTGATTTTCCTCAAAGTTCACTGATTTTGCTGGATTACTTCAAATCACATCTATAGGCCTATTTTGGTTTCATTGCCAGTCAAAACAAGTCATAATTTTTTTAATGAAGGTTCATATCATTTCAAGCTGAGAATGTCCCTATACAGAATTTGAACTTGATCTAGTCCAGCTGATTCTAGTCCAACCTAACCCTAATCAGGCCAGGCTTTTTTTTTGGCTATCCTAACCCCCCCCCCCCCCCCCCCCCCCCCCGAGATCTTGGCCAACGATGGTGTGATCGCGATGAAATTTGGCATGCGTGACACCCACAACATAATCTACAAGATTATGTCATAAGATGTTTTGAAACAATCAATTTCTAATTCTAATTAATAAATAATGCAAATTAAGCTCAAGATCATATTTAAGCCTAATTAAAAGCATTGAGAGTCTGCTTTTTGGTCTGTAAATCTGTTTTAGCTTATTCAACAATTGTTCATCACAAAAACTTCCAAAACTCATTTCAATTCTCATGTATTTTCTTGTTTTCAGAATTTCTTATGTATTTCGTTGTTTTCAACTTTTTTTTTTCTTTTTTTTTATTGTAAATTGTCACTAACTACTTTTCTACCATTAATTAGCATAAAATTAATCAATGAAAGTGATTAAATGTAATAATAATCGGGTTTTTATGACTTCCATGACATAGCACTGTTTTCCATAGGAAATGTACACAAAATCACAAAATTGTGCCCGTTTTGGGGCAACATGCCATTACAAAAATGGGCGTGGCTTCGAAAAAGTATGCGCGGGTGTTGCAAATAGGGTCTCTAAAGTTGCGCGAGACTTGAATGAAGAAAGTCAAGAAGCCTTGCAACGAGGCCTTCTCGCGTTACAGAATTATAGCGCGAAACGTCGAGGAGGGGCGGATTCTGCCTTTGTCACACTGGCAAAAGGTTGTGAAGTTTGTTCGTCTGTCCACGCTGGCAGCCAAACTTCTGGGTCACTGGTGCGTGTGCGCAATAAAGGAGAAAGAGCACGCTGTCCGACAGCTAGTGATTGTGACATAACAATGCACACATTGTACATCACAGTAATCACATGCTTCAGACACACTGCCAGCAAACAGATGGTGGACTGGTCACGTGATACACTGTGCAAAGTTTTAGTGGCTAGTGTTCACACTACCAAAGATCAAGAACATTGGCATGGGTCTGGGAAATATCCCTAGTTTGAGTGGGAAGTTTTGCTGGAAGTTTTTCGAGAAGTTTGCAGTCACAGTGGCAAAACATCGCATTGCTAGTGTGACCACTGCTACTGTCTCTATCTAATACCGTCTTTTTTACCTCTTTACCCATCACTTATTTCTTCCAAGGTCTCTAGGCCCATTCTAAACCCTTGCACGTACTGTCTGTATTTTCTCCATTGTTGTTTGTTTTTTTGTTTGTTTTTTGCCTCTCTTCCTGTTGAAATATTCTTGAGAAGACTCGACTGACGAGAGCCATTCAAAAGACATTTACTGTCACATGATGGCTTATGAAGGCACCCTTGGTGCAGCACCTTTCCCACATCTTGTGTGACCTTGTCTCTGTTTGTGTAGTTTGATTGATCCGCCATGGCGCTTTCTTAGTCTTGGTCACAAGACTGAAGCTGTGAGGCCCACATGAAAATGCCATAGTGTCTGACTGAATGACTCATTCTTTTGCATTGTTCTTGGATACTTTTCCCCCAGTAGTCACAGAGTCTATGTATGTTGGTTTGCTTTTGTTTTTTATTCCTCCTGTCAAATGTTCTTCTTATTCCTGTCCCAGTTTTATCTTTTCTTGTCTAGAATTTCATTAGTCCATAATGGAGTAAAAAATTAGATGTTTTGATTTGTGTGTTTGTGTAAATTTCTGCCATATCAGAACTAGATAGTCTACTATTGCAGCAAAGATTGCTTTTCACTCATCAAGTGTATTCACATGAAATTACGATGTTAAAGATATGATAAGGCTCTCCAAAGAGGACAATGGATAGTGGTGCAAGAGCAGTGTATTGGCATGACTACTTTGCCTAATTTCAATATATTTTTTTTTTTAATGGTTATTCAGTTTCCTTGCCAGCGATATACAGGTTCTTTAAGTTTCGCTTATTTTCATTTTCATTCAAAAGAATGTTAGAAATCAAACCATAAGGGTGCTATTCTACCCAATTTTTGAACGGTGCTTATAAATCTACCCACTTTTGATTATATGAGCTTTTTATTTCATGAAAATTGATTGTTTGTTTTTATTTGCAACTGATTGACAAATTTCCCTACATCAATGTAAATAAGCACTGAATTGATCAGTGTTTTAGTAGAAGCCATGATAAAAAAATCATGGGCGTACATACTCGAGCAGGATTCGAACCTACGACCTCCTGATCACCGGACAGGCGTCATCTCCACTAGACCACCGAGCTTTCGCCCGAAAGCAAGTGTTGGTTCTAATCCTTATAGCATGCAGTGGGTACTGCTTTTTTATTCAAATTCATGATACTTATTGATCAATTCAGTGCTTATTAATACGTCGATGTAGGGCAATTTGTCAATCAGTTGCAATGAAAACATCTCGACGGAAGAAAATCATGAATTTGAATAACAAAGCAGTACCCGCTGCATGCTATAAGGATTAGAACCAACACTTGCTTTCGGGCGAAAGCTCGGTGGTCTAGTGGAGATGACGCCTGTCCGGTGATCAGGAGGTCGTAGGTTCGAATCCTGCTCGAGTATGTACGCCCATGATTTTTTTTACCATGGCTACTACTAAAACACTGATCAATTCAGTGCTTATTTACGTCGATGTAGGGCAATTTGTCAATCAGTTGCAATGAAAACATCTCGACGGAAGAAAATCATGAATTTGAATTGTTTTTATTTATGCTCAAATCTTAAAATGTGATGGTGCCCTTCAGGTTCTCAGCTGATGATTTGATATTTTTTCCCCCTTGCTCAGGTTGGTGTGAGCCAGGTAGGACAGAGGAAGAAGATTGCGGATTCCATCCACGCCATTCACAAGAAGAAGTGGGAACGAGGCAGCGTGAGAAGTCCGTCATCAAAGGTGCTCCGGTGAGCTTCATTCTTTTGCTACCAGCTGAGCATCCTGTCTGGGTGGTATCCGCATGCCCACAATGATGAATCGAATCAAATTTGAATTGAATTGATCTGACTTGATTTTACACAGTCTTTAGGGGAGCAATGAATACTTATTAGCAAGTAACCACAAGAACAATGGCTGTAAGTCCCCTCCAGATGACTGTGAAATGGCAAAACAATGTGTCTGCATGCAACCTCTTTTCCAGTAAATCGACTTTGAAGTTTTGCCAACGTACAGCTCTTTATGTGTTTTTGTTCATATTTCATATTTTACCATAGAAAGACAAAGAGAATCAGTAGCATAGACAAAAAGAATCAATAGCATACTGAGTGCAAATTGATTTTACTAGACCCCTTATTTTTGGAACAATTTGCATAAATCAAAACATAGTATGTTTTGTTACTCCATGAAACTAATCAAGCTGTAACTACATACTTGCCAACTAGTAAGATTTTATCAGATTCAGTAAGATTTTTTACGTTAAAATTAGCAAAATCAGATTTTCTGTCAGAGAAATCAGATTTGTAAAAGATATTTAGATATACCTTTCATGTGTATTTTCTGAAGATTTGACCGGAAGTAAGATTTTTAACTTCAGTTTGCATATAAAATAAGATTTTTGCAATCCACGAGTAAGATATTTCATCTCGAAATGTTGGCAGGTATGTACATTGTAACTATGGCAAAACAATGTATAAATTGAAAGTCCCGACTAATGTCACAAGTGCATGTCCCATAATATCATTCTGCACACGGTACTGCGGGCCGCACGCTGTCTGGTAGCCTATTACTACGTAAACATGTGGATGGTAAAACAACGTATCGCATGTACATACATGGTTTTGCCAAGTTCATAACCAACAAGGTTGAGAAGGGGCAAGTGTATTGCCAGTTACGTTATTTTGCCAATAGAGCTCTAACGTTTCTCACTTGGAGTAGGCGTCATATGTCAATAACGGGATGCATTCTGATTTCAAGATTTGTTTCAGAGTTATTAAGTGAGTTACAAAATTGTAGATTACACTCAAACAGATTGAAAAATCTGACGAAGTCAATTTTCCAAAATTTTTGACGTACATACGTTGTTTTGCCCTCTCACGGTCGCAGAGGCCTAGGCAGTGGGGATAAAGTACCTTGCCTGATGTGTACAACAGCTGCAAACAATGAACTGATACCTGGGACACCGCGAATGATCGTCCATGGGCTCAGCCACTGAGCTATAAGAGCTGTTGTCCAGATTTTGATGCTTTTTGTTGTTGTTTAGTATCTCGGCTTGTGTATCATGCAGACTTCCCTACCATTCTGAGTTTGGAGGAAAGAATCTGAATTTTGACCATTCCCTGCTCTTGTTTCAGTAACAGTTTCCTATTTTTCTTGATGATTCTGCTACACACTCCTATGGGATCTGCTCTTTCTTTCATACTTTTGAGCCAAATCATTTTACAGTTGGGAAGGTTGGGAGGTCTGATCATGACCTTTGTGATTAATTACAGCTGGTGCCAAGCATGTCTGTGTGTGCATTATTGCTAAACCTGACAGTAATGATATCTCCTCCAATCAACAGGGTTACGTCATGGACAATTTGCAGGGACGACATAGCCAGTCTGTCATTGTGGTTGACCTAATTCACTTTAACCTAGAGCACTACGTGTATGTTACATTGTATTTCATGCAGGAAGTTGGTACAGAACTGCCATTCTAATAGCGGTTCATTCAAATGAGTGATTGGATTAATTCACATACACTGTACCTAGAACACAATGTTATTTATTTTATGCAGGAAGCTGGCACAGAACCGCCATTTATCAGGCGCATTCATTTGAGTGGTTTTGGCTAATTCACCCCATACCTAGTGCATGATGATATTTCATGCAGGAAGCTGGTACAGAATGGCCATAATAGCAAGCACTTTCATTTGAGGGCACGAAGCCTCCACAGTTTGTTAGGCCAACTAGAGAGGGAGCTCTTTCATGAGATGCAACATTGTTGGAGGTTAAGGATATGATCTTTGATTCAAGGGAGATGATTACCTGTTCTGTTTACTCATAAGAACAATAATGAGGGGTGGGGTCACCCTTTTGGAGTAGATACTGTATTTGCCATAGCAAAGATGGACCATTTTGGCTAAAAACAAACAAACAAACAAACAAACAAACAAACAAACAAGTTAACAAAATAGAAAATAACAAAAGAAAATCTCATGCAGTACAATGTGAGGGAACCAATGAAATACAACACATAACATTTGCATGTTTTATAGTGTAACCCATTTAAAAATAAGAAACAAGAAAGTTGTCATATTAACCTGCGTAGTGAAATAAATGTAAATGTAAATGTGAATGAAAATGTGATAAATTCATGATGCAGAAGGGGTGAAATGTCTGTCCATTTTGATTCTTTCCCCATGGCTACAGTTTAAAAGAAACCCACGCCATACTCGACAACGTCAGTAAACACATCGCCTACATCGCCAGCAGCATCGTTTACATCGACAACAACCTCGCAGTCCACAACACCCTGACGAATCACGAGCAGGAACCGGGGACCCTGAAGGCCGTGTCGGAGGTCAGCACGGAGCTTCTCGTCAACACGCGGCGACTCCACGATCAGCTCAGGCAACTCAAAGCAAATGTTAATAAGGTGAGAATCTGGGCTGTTTAATGCCAATAACTTTCTCAAGAGCTGGAGGCCGTGTTTACTAAATTTAAAATGTTGACTTGCACTCATCTAAAAATTTAGCTGTCATACTTTTGTATGAGTGAGAACCATGATTTGTATACACAAGATATGATATACTGACAGACAAAATGGGGGGGGGGGTTGTTATGCGAACTTTTGGTATCATCGTTAACATTTTTGTTGCTGTTTTTCACATTAGTGATCTGTGGCTTGCATCTGCTGCATTACGCCAAATATCTTTGCTGTTGGAGAACATTCTATTCAAACCATAAAACCATAGGTGAAGTTGTACATTTGTTACAGACATGTATTCATGAAATTAATTTGATGTGATTGTGATCTTCATACTATGAAATCACAGGTGAAAAGAAATCATCCAAAGTTAACATCAGTCACTTTCATGATTTGATATGATAGTGACCATGTGACCGTGTATTCAGCAATACTGCACACTGGCACCGGTCTGACAGGCCAGGACCATTAAAAATCACTGTTGGACCGATAACATTTTTCAGGAATAGACCAGTAAAGATGGAAAAACTGGGGAACTACTGGTCAGACAGACAGGTAGGACCAGTAGACAAAATGGGTTTATGAGGTCGGACCAGAAGATAAAATGGGTTAGTGTGCAGCCCTGCATTTGGGTAGATTATTTGATTTTGATTTTTTGTTTTGATCTTGCAAGTATGCTGTCACAGGTGGAAGTATTCATCTACTGCTGTTTTATACAGAATTTGACCACCTGGTATTAAATCTTCATGTGTCGCCCTGGTGAAGTCACTCCCAAAGTCTTTGGGATTTTGCCAAATGTTGCTATGATTCACATGCAGTCATATCTTGCGAACATTGCTTATGTAGATAGCCTATTTTCAATGCATTGCTCTTACAAAACTAAAGCTATCTTTTGTTCACACTCCAGCACTTTTGGTACGTGATTAATTTGCATGTGGGATTGAGTAATTACGAAGAAGGGGCACATGATTGTGACTGAGCCAAGCATGGGATCTCGGCACAAGACGAGTCCAGCGACCCATAAAATTGTTCAAGGATGAGATAGAGAGTCATCCACAAGACTGGAGGGATGGCTACAATCTTATCACAAGCTTTTCTACCTTTTTCTACCTCTGGAAGAATTTCTTGCCTCAAAACGTTGTTTATTACACTTACAGTGAGCATTACCAATAATTCTCTCAGTCTTTGTTCACTGTACCTAAATCCTCCACACCCTCCCCCCCCCAAAAAAAAAAGAAAAAAATATATATATACATATACATTTATGATAATGATCTCATTCTGAAATTTCTAGGCGGCAAACTCAACAGAGATTGTTCCTGCGGACCTGATAAGGGACCCCGACAAGGCTGGCACGTCCAAACTTAAGAAGGCTCTCTTGGCCATCACAGCGGTGGGAGTAATTGCTTTGATCTGCTACAAGAAATCAACCTCAATCAGGACAAGCTAGAGCAGGATTCGCCCCGGAGAGATGGCGAGATTGACATGATTGCAAAAATACGTCTTCGTCGTGCCACTCCTGTGTTGAGCAAGTCGTATTTTCTTCTGCACTCTGAATGAAAAGAAAAAGTGAAAGTTACGGAAAAGAGGAGGGTTTGAAAGACAACAAGAAGACAGAGTAATGAGTGTGATGATTTGTTGGATCAGTGCCCAAAGGAAGGGGAGGGAGAGACTGTGTCTGGCACTTCAAATTTGTTTGTGTGGTTGCACAAATGTCGCCAACCAATTTATCTAGGGAAGCACAAGTTGCAATCATGCAGAAAAACCCCCAAAGAAACTACCAAAACAAACAAGTATGAGTCAGAGGGAAAGAATGCTGCATTCTGGTTGTTGTCAGATTGGCAATGATTAATACCCAGAATGAAGTCACTAATTGCTGCATCAGTCACCTGAATTTTCTCCATACAGATTTACAACATTGCCATCGCAATGAAATAAAAAAACATAATTCCCAAGAAATTTGCCATAAAAGAGCCAAACACATAGACACAAGTCAGGTATGTGGAGCTCACTATATTTCTGTCAAAGTCCATACAGGGATACAGTCTTGTAAAGGAACCATTTGAATTTTGGGCAGGCAGTTATCCTTTTGCAGGTGGAGATCAAATTTCTTAGTCTCGTGTTAACCTGTTGAGGACTAGTCCCGAGCAAACTTGGGCAGGTATCTATGTGGAATGTGTGTTATAGCAAAGTCAGCTCATACTTGATTGGTTGAAAAGGCCTTTTTTTTTTCAATGAAAACAGAGATGTTCGCATATATACATACAGCATGATGCAAGGATATCTGTTATGGGCCTTAATATACATTGTACTGTAAAGAGCATCCACTGCAGAGGTCTATGATGCCACACAATATACTGTGAAAAGATCCAGTTGAAAGGTTTGTGACACCACACAGTATTCAATAAAGCCGTGGTCAAATAGCCTGTAAGGTACATTCTGTGCGAACGACATACTGATGTGTTTTATAGATTCAATGCAGTGAATACTGAATTTGTCACTCATGTCATTAGATTCATTCATAATTCAGAATATTATTTTCAAATGGCAGGCTGAAATTCCTTTGTACCTGCTTTTAAATGGTATGACACTATTTTGCCAGTCAGTAGTCTGTATATTATATCAAGGAGAAAAAAACAAGAGAATGCGTGAACTCGCTCTTTCTAAATCAGAATAAACCAAATAGAACTACTCCTGTGATAAAACTTGCTGCTTTCACAAGTGAAACATAAGAATGACTGAACCATTTACACGACAGAGCAAGTAAACAGTTGCATCTGTTGTATCACAAGTGTGGGACCTCTGCAGCATAGCAACCGATGCTTCTCATTCTGGGAGACAAGATCCTCAGTTTGAGTCTGGCCATGAAGGTATGCTTGGATTAGCTGCCTTGCCTCTATTTGTGACTCGTATATCTCTTTTTGCCCTGGATATATAAGTTGGTATGAGGCAAAAAAGTTTTTTCTTGTTTTTTTCTGACCACAGGGTCCTTTGGAGGAACAGGACTAAAAGTAAAGTACATATTGGGTAGAACAGCTGTCGACTTGTGACTATAATATGACTCGCCCCCACCGTAACTTACTGTGCTGTATCCTAACCATTATTTGGGCAAGACATCAGTGAGTGGAAGGAGTTTGTATCATACATGCCTGATATTCTGAACCGGTCAATTTATGACCGTTACACAAAAATGACTTGACCGAGACTCTAGAGGAAGGAAGAGGGGGTGGAAAAAATTATTTCACCACATTTTGTGTTTTGTGATTCAGAATGCAGTGTAAAATGTGTGTTTTGTTTTGTTTCTTGTACGTCTTTCACCCCGGAGAAATCACAAAATGATGTATAACTAGACAGCCTTATGAGAAGATGCTGCTGATATTAAATATGAAAAGCTTTTATTTTGCTGCAGTTGTTGTTGTGCTGTTTTGCATATCATTTATAATAAGTTGCTGTCACTCTTTTCTTTTCTTTTTTTACTATCAAGATTAGCCGGGCAAAATTATCCTATCATTTTTGACTGAATGTTGTATGAAGATGTCTTGCCTTACTGCTGTATGCCAGGCCCAGTGTAAACACCACCAGCTGTGCTCCTTCATTATTGAGTATTGTACAAGTCTTGAAGGAAGACTATCACCTCATGTAGAAATATTGATGTAAATACTCAATCTTGAGTGATACACACCATTAAAAAAGACAACAACAACGACAACAACAGGCAGTCACAGAACACCTGTCATATACTCGCAGCACAATGTTTACAACATAACAAGGGGAAGAGAAAGTGGAGCACATAAAATTTTAAATGACACTCGCTTCTCGAGAATGCAAATGAAACTTTTACTTTGTGGGGGGCAGAAGAGAATTTCCTTTGTCCCTTTTCTTTTGAGAATAGGCCACCGTTCTTGCCAGAGTGTAAGGAGCAAAATCTAAAGCAGCATGAGCATTGAAAATAGCACTTTTATTATGTTGATACATGAGCATTTCAAGAGTAACCTTCCACTGATCCAGTGTGTGCCTTAACCCGTTCTATACTGGAAACTGGTATACCAGGTTTCCAAAATGTTGACAAGAGCATCAGCATTTGTGGCCTTAATTCATGTTTTGTTTTGTTTTTGTCATGATCACCAGAAAAATGACTGTGATTGAATGCTAAGAGTTTCTTTTATCAGGATATGTTATTTTTCTGTATCAAAACCATGTGTATTTTTGTCTAATTTACCTTGTTTCCAGTGTAGTTTATAGTGCACTTGTTCTGCTACAGAAGTCATATGAAAACGTGCATAGCAATCAAGGCTTATCTCAGTGGATTTTGACTTTTGCTGAGCCCATTTGGGTGCCCTTATAGCATATAACAAAAGAGTTTGCAACCCCATCAGCACACTCTATATACATATCTCATTTCTGATCGATATTTTGCATTGTTCCATGGCACATGCAGTTGAATGTGGAAAGGGGTAACATGTAGTGCTTGACTGCTTTCGCACAGGCTGATTACCAACCTGTAGGTTCTCTGTCAATGGGCAAAAAGAATCTTGTTCAAGGGCTTTGAAGGCTCTTGAGAATTGCAGGAGGAACTGACAACTACTAAAACCTACTGCCACATGGAAACCTGACAAGATGTGTCAAAAGTCTGCAGGGATTTCAGAATATTGCAGGATAAGGGTTCAGCTCGAAAAATGACTTCACATCTTGTTCTTTTGGGGTTTTCTTTCCCCTTTTTTTCCAGTACCTTCCATGAAAGTTTCTAAAGAGAGGAATGCATGAATCCGTCAAAGCCATAATTTGCAATCCTATTCCACCCATGCTGGAAGAAAAACAAAATAGAAAAGCACTCTTGAGAGCGCAGACCTCCACCAAGTAGGTTTTTCCACCACTGAACTTGTTCTTCCAAAGAGATGTATACGCATACAATTATGCTGAAAATGGCCCACTCTCCCATCATAGAAGCCTTTTGTTACATCCTTGCCCTGGCCCTAGCAGAAACTCGAGCACGCACTTTAGTACGCCCATGCAAACCTCAAATACGCGCAGCTTGAACTCCGAAGTTCATTGACCCTACCTGTCAAAAATCGAAAATCCTTCAAAAAATTCATAAAAATTCCCAGATCACTACCAAAATTTAATGATCTCTTTCTTGTGTCATTCTCAGCCTTCCCTGTAAGGTTCATCCAAATCCATTCTCAACTTTTTGAGTTATTTTGCACACGGACAAACAAACATATCAACAAACCAACGCCTATGAAAACATAACCTCCTCCCTTGGCGGAGGTAGAAATGACCATGAATTGATAGGGACTGACGGGTACAAACAGACATATGCTATGCAAGAGTTGGTTTCAGAGCTGTCAATTTTCTCTGTAGGCTCTGAAGAAAAAGAATAAGAAGAAATGAATATATCTCTAGATGTCCTTAAAATAATATGAGAGCCTCCCTAATTTAATATCTTGTCATTTTTTTTTTGGGGGGGGGGGTGGTGGGGGATTTGTTGTTGGATTTACTTAAGTTTTTAGGCTTTTTGTGTTGAGATACATATCATGCTGCTAAAGTGTCTATCTTATTCATTGTTGAGACTTACCTGATTTTGGCATAGGAATGTCGTCAGACCTGCACACTGATGGTGACATGATAACATTATTGGTGGCGATCGTATCCCAGAAGCATTTTCATTTGAGCCAGGACAGGAAAAGACAAACAGAATAATGTGGAGTTAATGATTGGTTGTTTTTTTTTATTCTTATTTGTGTGTGTGTGCATGTGCGTGTGTGTGTGACACACAGTCCAAAATGAGGCGAATGGGCAAACTGGTGCTCAAGATTGATATTAAAGACTTCTCTTCTTTTTTTCAATTTACCTAGAGATGTGTTAGATGACCTGCAAATAGATAAATGCCCACAACTTTTTCTTTTCTCTCTTGCTCCCACTGTCACTTGTAGCTGGTCAGATTTGTGTTACTTTCGAGCCGTTGTTAAGCAGACAAAATAGTAATCACCTGGGATCATAATAATGTGTTCTTAAAAATCATATATACTTATTAAGACATGGTATGCACTATTGAATGTTACACAGTAAAGGATTATGAAATAATTATTGCCTGTTTTTCTCTCAGTCTTCTTATGATATTGTTCTGTTTCACTATGCAAATAGCATTCCATACTTTCCACCAATATATTTTGTGTATATTATCATTGTGGGGATGGTGGCAATTTTTGAAGTGTTTTGCTTCATACTTGAACATCAAAGCATTGTTTAAAGGCAAAACTTTTCAACAAGAAATAAAAGATATGCATTGTGAAACTCTGGCACTGCAGGTGTTCTTATTTTTTGTGTAGTGGATGGTCTGTACTGCGGGATGTAAACACTTTGACGGAGAAATGAATGGGTGAATCACATGCTCATTCACATGTGCCTCCATTACTTGCGTGTGGAGATTACCTTGGCAGTAGATCAAAGTGAAGCATTGCTTGGCTGGTCATGTTGTAGTTGACAATCTGTATTTTATGGCATCTTATCTCTTTCACATGTCCCCAGCCGGATATTGCAGTCATTGGACCGTGTAGGCCTTCCGGTACATTCACTCGCAGCGAGAGAAAGAAAATCACAGTTGTCTGTGTGTGTGTGTGTGTGTGTGTGTGTGTGTGTGTGTATTTTTGATATTTGACAAAGAAAATGGAAAGACTTTCACTTACAATCACTTTTACGCTTAGGGGATTAGGGGATTATCTTGATACTGAGAAGATTAAGAAAGCTAGGTGTGGAGATCTCTTTATGGAACTTTACCTGTGACAGCAGATGATGTTAAGCTTTGAGGCGTGTGGGGGGGGGGGGGGAGGGGGGGCATGCTGTCCAAGAATGTGGCCCAAGCACTGGTCACTTTTGGGAAGGACATTGACAGACTTAGTGCCCTATTGTTTAAAGGGGTAGTACAGTATTGACTGAGGTGAGGATTCAGGTTGTAACTTTTTTTGTGAGATACTTGGAAACCACGTTTATGCCTCCACCACGAAGTGTCGACAGAGACATTATTGTCTTCAGGTTGTCCGTTCATCCGTCCATTTGTCCTTCCGTCCATCCTTCCGTCTGTAGTCAATTTTGTGGACAGCATAACTATATGAATGAGTGGGCGAAGTTGTGCCTATCAACTTTTGGGAACACATCCTCAAGGTCAAAGATCAAAAGTTCAAAGTTAAATTCACAAAATTTCACTATTTCCCTCATATCTATGCAATGCCACAAGGTATTTTCTTGAACGTGTATACATGAACTACCAAATATTCTCCAGAGAGAGTTTTGAGTCGTGAGGTCAAAGGTCAATGGCCAAGTAAAAATGTTGAAATTTCACCTTTTTTTACATATCTCACAAATGGTGTAAGGTATCTTCATTGAACTTAGTACATATGTATGCACTGATTGGCAGTGAGTATCTAGGGAATGTAGGGGCCATAGGTCAAAGGTCAGGGGGTCAAGGTCAACTCCTCAAAATTTCACTATTTTTCTCATCTATGCAATGCCTGCAGGATTTTTCTTGAAACGTAGTGCATGCATGTATTACCCAATAGAGATTCTCTTGGAAGTCTCCTGCTGTATGGTCAGAGGTCAAGTGAAGGTGCTAAATTTCACTTCTTCCTTAAACTTATGAAAGGGTCAAAAGTCAAGTTGATATCCTCAAATCCCTAAATATCTGCACTCTTAGACAATATAGTCATTCATCCAGTTAAACCTAGATCAAGGAAAGTGAACATTCAAAACATTTGTGACAAACCTGTCATTTCAATATTTTGCCAATTACGTGAAACCATGCATTATGGTAGAGGAATACCAGTCGCCATAGTGACATTTCTAGCTACAAAATGTTAAAAGAGCATACAATTCTAAGAGGAATTCAAAGTTTATTTGATGGGAATCAGGTTTGAAATGGATGAGAGTTCCAAATACATGTCCAAAGTTAAAGTGATCCCAATAAAAGGTGGGTCCCACCTGTCATAAGGATCACTTGGTTTTGTGATGTCAGTCATTTCAAAACCAATTTTCATCAAATAAACTTGATACCCTCTCTGAATTATATACTCTTCCATATTTCATGACAGATTTCCCATTATCTAAAAAATAATAATAATAATAATTATAAAAAGTCATCATCAAAAACCTTAAGACACATGATGCCCCATCTCAACCAAAACTGTACCATCCCTTTAATGCCTCTCAGAAATAATTATAAACCTAGGTCATCTGCAAGTTTCAGTTTGACTCGCTTAGTTCTTGGGACATTTTACTACTGTAACTATACAAAGCGATTCATCGCAAAACAGGTGAGCACCTTTTTTAAACATTTCAAACTAAGTCTATTATCAACTAGAGCAAAATACAACCTTTCAAGTGAAACTTCACTTATATAACAGGGAATATTCTTGATGTTATGTTTAAAAGAATTATCAAAAATTGTCATGCAATATCCTTTTTTTTATAGCAGGTATCAAGAGTGGAGGTATTTTATTTTATGATCGAACTCTTCATAATTGTTTTAATTGAAGTTCAAACTGAGCTTTGCTGCACATCCTTTATTAAGACAATAACTCATGAAACCGGTTGAATTCATTTGATATTGATGAAATAAGACATTTGCAGATTAAAAGGTAAAATAACAGAAAGTAACCTCTTCATTTTCAAAACTATGATGCCTATTTGGCACTCGGTTATAAATCTTGGTGGAATAGAGACAAATTGAAAATTCTGCAACCAATGTAATTGATATGAACAGCAGATGTTCAAATAAAAGTGTTCTTTTTTCTTCAATCTCATTTACTCCACCTTGTGAAACACCAGCGAGGAAGAGTACAAATTTTTACAGAAGCGATAACAGCACAAAACCTCAGAAATCAAAGGTTTCTGGGACTATTTGTGTGTGTGTGTGTGTGTGTGTGTGTGTGTGTGTGTTACATGAGCAAGAGGCCCTTTGGCATACTTGTGAGTGACAATATGGTCACGGCTGGTGGGTATAATATTATGGTTTATATGATTTTAAATGATATGATTATTTTGTGGCTATAGTATATCTTACAGTTATGATTTCATCACAATGCTCAGTTGGCAGTTTCAATTTGTTCATTGTTTGCACACACACACACACACACACACACATGCACCCTCTCTAAATGAAATGGAAGTATCCGCTATAAAGTGAATATTGATTGTCTTTGGCATTGTACGCAGCCACTTTTGTGTGTCACATCATACGATTATATACGTCATATTATTATGACTTGTTTGTGTGTGTGTCTGTGTGTGTGTGTGTGTGTGTGTGTGTATGTATAATCCTTTTTTATCATGTTGTCATAATGAAATTCTATTATTTTGCAATTAACTAATCTGTATAGTATTGTTACATATGAAAGAGAAAGAAAAACAAAAGATTGACAAATACGAAAAAAAAAATCTTGTGTGTGTGTGTGTGTGTGTGTGTGTGTGTGCGTGCACATGGTGAATATTTTCTGTGTTTCTGCTTTTGTATAAGACAGTCCAATACGTTCATATCGATTTCTGTCAAGCAGGACCCAATTATGTCGGCCTATGTGGTAAAATTGTCTATTTTCATTTCATGTGCATTCAAATTCGTATTTAATGTTTCAGTCTGTGAAGTGACTTTGGCCAAATTCTCCGAAGTTCAAATTCGGATGTAAGCATGCAATTTGGAGTTTTGGCATGAATTTCCAAATCTGTGCATCCAAATTCGTGAAATGGGCTGGGTAAACACTTCAACACGTGTTGAAAGCATTCGTGGTGGAAAATAGGAATAACCCGAATAAAAATGTTTCCTGCAGTTTTGAAGCCGGTTACTGCAATTGCGGCAAAATCGTGAAATTTAAGTTTTGATGGGTTTTACTTCCACTTTCCATTATTTGATGAAATGTGGCATGAATATTCTCAGATAGGATATGATCAGAGAGTTGCAGACGCATTACAATTACTGAGTGTATGAGCGTGGCAATTCAATGGCATTTATGAAGGGGGACAAAATGCGCAAACCTCAACTCCCACCCCACTCGCGACTGAATCGGTAAGCAGAGAACTTTGTCATTAAAGAAATAAATGAGTGAAATCGGACAAAATACGAATCCCACAAGCCAACAGAAGTGATATATTACACGCAAATTGCATAATTGTTTCTTGTTCACAATCATAAAATGCCTCCAAAATTGTATTCATTTTTTTTTATAGAACCAATCTTATTACTTCTTTAAAAACAAGTTTTCTTGTCATCAAGTTCCAGCGGTGATACCGCCCCCCCCCCCCAAAAAAAAAAGTAGGTTGAATGAAATTAGGCAACATTTCATTCCTTGGTGAGTCATATTAACTGAAAAAAAAAATCAAACTACAACCCTCGCCGTAGAAAAAAACAACAACAAACTAACAAAAAAAAAAAAAAAACGTGTGACGCTGTCTTCAATGTCAAATGACTGTGAGTAATGATCATGGGGTTTGGGTATACAGCTTTCCTCAAGGAAAAATTATGATGCGACCTTAGAATAGCTATAAGTATTCTATTCATGCACCTTCTTTTAATCTGTTCTGACTTTCCGCTCCATTTCACTGATTTCAATCATACACTTCAGTAATTCCATTAGCTGCCCGGAATTGATGAAAGTGGATCATGTGTAGATTGTGTAGATTCACTCCCTATTATTCTCTCTTTGATTTGGTTTAACAAAAAAAAAAAACAAAAACAAAAAAAAAGACCTAGGCCTATTAGGTAAATCTTTCAACAGACGCCGAGTCATCTTTTGAGTGATCTTTGATAGTGGGGTTTTTTTCCAGTTTCTTACTCAGTATTTTGGCTTTTGTTAAGAAGTCATCTAAAGAAGAATGAAATGAATATCATCAAATGAAACAAACACACAAAAGAAAAAAATAGAGGAATGTGGACTTTTTTCTACTTGTCGACGAAACTTGAACCTCCTTCTCGCCCCCCCCCTCCAAAAAAAAAAAACGAAAAAAAAAATCGTAAATACATCATATTTGAGCTCCTTGTAGTTTTGCTTTGTTGTTGTTGGTTTTTGCCGTTGGTTTTAATTTTTTGTCATTCTTAAGTTTTAGAGCAATTTCAGCGATGCGATATATCAGTCAAGAGACAAGATGTAACATGAATTGGGGCACATAACCTAAAGTATACCATGGCAACTTACAAACCAAGCAAGGCGTCAGTAAGCAAACTCAACGAATTCACATGAAATCGATCCTTAACGTAATTATAGTCTTTAAGAATTTTTGTCTCACCTAATAGGCCATCATTAAGACCGATTTGAAGTTGAGGTTTGCTTTTTCAAACCATTGAAATATAAGCCCGGGTTCGACTGTATTTATTTTGTTTAAGATGAAGTGCACATCGTTGTCATTTTTTTTATTTCTACAATCATCGTACAGATCGATTATCATCTGCCAGCCGAAAATTGTGTCAGAAGTACAGTATTAATCATGCCAGTGCATCGTGCGTCCACCCTTACAATTCACGCGATGTTTTATGAATTTGATGGAAAACGAATTTTCATAGGAAAATAAAGAATCATGGATAGATAACAAGTGAATTGATCACATTTCGAAAGATTACTTTGATCTAAAGATACACGCCGCCGATTAATTACGTCAAAATAAGTAGAATATTTCATCATTCTGTCACATTCTTTGCTTGATCAATAATCCTAACCTAACAATGATTAACACTTTCACCATTTCACTGCGCAAGTGGTTTGTAAATGACTACCATCCCCAAAACGTCCCTCTTTCTTGGTTAATGTAATGTAATGGCGAACTTATTTGTTGTTGTTGTTGATATCAGAAGTACAAAGGACACGAAACGAAGTGTACAAATATATATTCCAATAAAGTTAAAGCCCTAGCGCCTTTCTGTCAGAATTGTATTTAGAGTTAGTTTCTTAGATCCCTCAACTATAGAAATAGGTAAAGCAAACTAAAAAGACGTGTGTATTGCAATATAAAGTCAAGAGTGATCATAAATATGACATCCCCATATGAACAGTTGTTCTAACTTTGAAAAAAAAAAAGATTATACGTCGTTCAAAATGATTACTCTAAAAAGGGAGCGAGAAATGGTAGACCAATTACCAATGTTTCTTGTGACGATATAACTCGTGCTCCGTGTCTTGCATAATCACCGCTGCCTCCGTGAACATCAAGCACAACAACGCCATTGTATTTTGGTATATAATCTACAGAGACTGAGAGAGCTCGCTGCTCAAGAAAGCATGTGACAGTGAAGCTTGTGATCTTCCTGATGAAATGTAATTCGATGGCTGCCATGATTGATAAAGTAAGATTTCTAATTGTTGTGGCTGTCGTTGTTGTTTTTATCAAACATATTGAGTAAGAGGAACAGACGATGCTTCGATTGATAAAGGAGGGATGCTGCAATCGTAATGTCCTTGATTTCTTTTCTTTACCCAGGATTACAAACTGTTTTTTTGTTTTTTTCGATTCATGGTCAAATTGTCGTTCCCCTGCGTGCAGGTAGATCAAGAGTCACGCCACAACAGGTGGCGTGACATCATTCTCGTTCAGGGAGAATACAAGAGTTGCAAAATCAAAGATCTGATGACCGCATCTTGTGACATAACACAGGACGAGGATCGAAATGGAGGGAAATAATTGAAATGACTAGCTCGGAGGAAGTTTCGATGACAACAGGGGGAACTAGTCTGCACTGTCCCAGTGATGGCATCAGAACCGTCTGCGACGGGAAGCTCTTCTCAAAGTTTATCTTACAGGTGTCGCATCGTTGAGGACGGTATATACGATGATGAAGGGAAGAGCAAGAATGTCGTCTTGTCTGGTCTGTACACTGAGGAGTTGAGAAGAGACTTTTAGGTTATCTTCCGATACTCGCCGAAGAGTAATGTCTCAACATTTGCTAGGTGTCCTTTTTCAGCTCCATAGAACAAGGGTAAGCGTATTGTAATCCTTTGTTTTTTGTTTTGCTTTGTTTGTTTATAATTTGAAGACTGGTTCTCGTTTACGAATCCCCCCATATAGTTAATTTGGAGTTCTTATCTTATCGTATATCTGTTTATTTATTTGTTGATTTTTGTTTAATTACTTCTCTTATTCATTTACGTACTTAGTTGTATCTTATATATTCAATTATGTTTGATTTTTTTTTTTTTTTTTTTTTTTTTTTTTAGCTTCGGCTAGTCCCTTATTGTCTGTTTGTGTGTTTTCGTTCTTTGGTCTTTCAAGAGCTGCTTCCAAAGTGCTCAGACGAATTTCTCTCAGCCAAGAGTGCTAACGATGAAAGGGGGGTTATAGTAGCCTTGACGTCCCAAGTTGACGCTCTTTTTCATCATTAGCGAGCTTTAGATCTACGACGCGAACGCGAAGATGACGCAGCCTCCCGGGTAGAACAGTGGAAACAGCTACTTCATGCGCATGTGTAGAACACCACTTTTAGCCCAATAGCGTCGCCTTCAGCGTTCGCGCCGCAGATGTAAAGCTCGCTGTTATCAGGTTCAGAACACAATATTCGCGAAAGACCCTCAGATTGGTCCCCCTTCCGGGATTTGAATATCTGCCTTTACCGAGGTATAACCCTTTGGTCGTAGGGACTCTCGTTTGCTTCAGGAGATGAACATCCGAAATATCATGTAGATTCTGTGAATGCAGGACAAGTTCACCTTCATAAACATAAGGATTGAGAGAATGCAGCAATATTAGGAGAAGACATCAGTGAAAGTCTGAGGAAAATCGGACAATCGATGCAAAAGTTATGAATTTTTAAAATTTTTGTGTTGGAATGGCTGGATGAGGAGACTACTAAGGCTCGTGATGTCATATGAGTACAACAGTATATAGAAAATGCAAAGAAAATTCAACATATTTTCATTTTTTTCGCATAATAAAAGAGCACTTGACTTGCCTCTTTCTAAAGGCATTGGGAATAATATTACTCATAACAAATGTCAGTAATGAGTCAAGGGAATATGTACTTTTTTTCAAAAGATGAAATTTTGTGAAATTCTCTTTACATGTTCCTTATATTGTTGTACGCATGTGACAGCATACACTGCAGTAGTCTTCTCATCCAGCGGTGACTGCACAAAAACTTCAAAAATTCATAACTTTTGAACGGATTGTCCGATTTTCCTCAAACTTTCAATGATGTGTTCTACTAATATTGCTACATTCTCTCAATCCTTATGTTAATGAAGGTGAACTTGTCCTTTAACACAGCAGTTAAATCTTTAAGAAAATAAGATAATCAAGTTGTGAATGCACATGCTCAGATCTTGCTAGGTCTGTTTCTATGCAGTTATTCGTGTTATACATAATGTTGCTTTAAATGTGTTACAATTCCTGTTACGTTGTTGCGATATTAGGTTAAAATTAACAACTTTTGGAACATCAATCATTGAAACTATACGTATGGATTATCAAGTATGTATAGATTTATCACGTTCAGTGTGGGAACCTTGTTCCGTCAAAAATAAAGATTTGTTTTTTGTTTTGTCTACGAAAGACAGCTGCACAAATCATTGCATCAAATTTTGATTTTGAAACTAAATTCAGGAGCGACCTAATAACGTCTTCAAAGTTACAAACATTATTTTGAAAATAGAAGGAATTATTCTTTGTGAACCCAATAATTAAACGCATCCATGACTTGCCCCCTACCGAATGAGCAATGATATTGAAATAACTTTTGTCAGTCATGGTTTTAATACAAGGACAGCTGATTCTTTAATGTGGTACGACCCAAACCGATACTGACTGTTTAAAGTCGTTCTAGATGTGCAAGAGGTATACTGAAAGGCATGGAATTCGCCACCATTTTTTTTTAAGTACTGTAATCGTATGGGGTCTAGGGCAATTACCCCCGGGGCAATTACCCCGGACCCTTCCCCTGACCCTAACCCTAATCCTAATCCTGAACGTAATCCTAACCCTAACCCAAATTCCAAACCCGAAACCTAACCCTAACCCTAATCTTTACTCTAACCTACTCACTAACCAGTAATTAGCCGGGGGTAATTGCCCTATCGAGCTGGCAGTGATACATTCTCTCCTTGCATGGTGTAGTTTTCAATAGTATTATACTCTGTGTTTTTCTTTTCTGGTTTAAAAATTTCGTATCTGATTCCAGCTGGATCTTTTTTTTAATCTTCCACTGTTGTTTATTTTTCTCTCTTTTTTTTGTATTCTATACTTTTTACGCAATGTTTTGACCTAAAATTGTACAGAACCTTTAAAGTGAGAAACAGTTTTCACTTGCTGATCTTGTCATCCTTTCAAATTGTGTTGACATAGATAGAAAAGAATAAATAAACGATTTTTTAAAGTTTCGGTTATATCCTGTGGTGTCATCGCTGGATAAATAGGCATCAAATCGTAATGTTGATGTCCCATAAGAATTACAATAAGATTTTCTGTAACAATAACTTTTAAAAAGCGTATCAATTACAATGCAATTTCAGCGTATGAAACAATACCGTATTACCTACATCTTACAGCAAACCCCATTCGATTCATGCATAATGGTCACAGAGAAATTGGGATCTTTGTAAAGCGTGTTAGAAGTCACTTCTCTCCAAGTTTTGTTAAGGAGGCGCATTGTCCAATGTGTTCACACCTTACAAATACGAAGTTGTTCATTGTGTTTTTGCACCAAAATACCTCAACGTATTTTCAGTATTTTTTTCTAGCTTAATGAAGGGGAATAATATCATCCTTAATACAAAGTCGAAGGAGTGCCTATTTTTCATGTCAAATGAACTATTGATGAACTTTCTTAATTATTTTCCTTATTTTGCTGGCCTTCTGGAACATCACGAATGGTTGTATAATAGTCTTCTTATCCAGCGATGGTGGCGTCTAAACTTTAAAGAGTCATAACTGCATTTACTGTTGCCTTCTTCTAATATAGCATTTTGCTCAATCTATGTATGTCTGGGTTGAATATTATTTCATTATAACAGACATTTCCCCACCCTATTATGTATAGATATTCTAACAAAACTTCGGGGAAAAAATAATAACATGATCGAGTAAATCTACGAGAGTTATGTTTCGCAAAGGCCTACCATGATCTCTCAAGTAACCATTTGCACAGTACTTTTTTTTTTAAAGAACATAGCTTTATATCACCATCCTCCCTTTACCAACGACTATTAGTGACATTATCATTCCTCATTATAAGAAGAAATGAATTATGAAGCACAAGTAAAGAAAGAAACACGTCATCATGTATTTACCATAACCCACACTAACACAAACCTTTTTTTTTGCATTACATAATATACTTACGAAAGTCCGAAAGAAGTTATCATTGTAGAACGAATCGTATAATCATTGCATATACCTGCTCGTGAGTAGTCTAACTTTGTGATAGTACTACTTTGAAGAGTATATGAGAATTAGAGGTTCGAAATTATCGACCATAATTCAGAAAAAAATAAACAAACATGAATTTGTCTTTTTTTTTCTCTCTCTCTCTCTCTCTCTAGGATATGTATTGATTGGAATCTGCATGGTATATGTATGATTCATTTTCAGTTTTGTGCTTCACGTGATGACTCACTGTTTGAAGATAAGAATGCAGATCGTAACTTCAAGAGTTCAAGCCCGGACCCGGGGTTCACCCCATGTAGGCCTACTCGAGCGAAATGTTCTGTTAGGTACAGGTTGCAAGGTGTTGGGACTGATTGCCGTCGTGTAGGAGGAAAGGGCACGGGGAGGGGATGGGGTCATTCCCTTCTGGCCGTAGCCTTAATAACTGCACAGTTATTTTTTTTTTCTCAACTGAAAGATAATCTGATGGCTTAAGATTTGGGGATTTGATAGTTACACCTCTGCATCGTATCCCGGCGGTTGATGGACATTGTGCTGTCAATCAGTTTTCACTTTCTTCCTTGCAATTTGTAATTATTTCTTCTTCATCGTGTTGTTTCCGTTTGTGTCCAACATGGCATATAACTGGATGCATTTGCAGGTAATTGCATTACACGATAGGCCTAAGTGTCATCAACAAGATTTCTCTCGAACACCTGTCGAAACTTTCGTTTTTTATCAAAACCACAGCATCCCCCCCCCAAAAAAAAAAAAAAAAAACACACACATTTTTCCATATGCTATCATAAGGACTTACGGTAGCACTGCATGCTGGATCTAGGCTGCAATGATGGTCTGTGGAGCCGGGTTTTGTGAAAACGCCGGGAATTGTAAAAACGTCTCGCCGGGAAATGTAAAAATCTCGAAATTGCATCAACGGGATTTGTAAAAACGTCTCGCCGGGAAATGTAAAAACGTTCAATTTTGCCGGGAATTGTAAAAACGCTGCCGGGAAATGTAAAAATCATGTACTTTAACGGTATTACGTACCGATGGTACATAGATAATCTCGTTGTCTAACAAAATTGCTCATGAACCTTTACCGTCATAATTTTCCTGTAAACTCCAAAATGGATTTTCATCAGACTTGGCAGAGGATATCTTTATGATGACATGATCTTAATTTGCTTAAATAAGTTTCCCCCCCCCCCCCCCCCACCGACGAAGGGGGAGTGGGAGGGAGTTGAAGCCTCAGAGGCCTAAAGTCTAGAATTGTTCATGTTCCTGGTCGAACCAAAAAGGATAGAGCTTAGTTGATGCTATGAAGACATTAATAATTGAAATTTCATGTTTGATTATGGCGGATCCAGCATTTTCAGCATCTTCTTGAAAAAGTTATGATCGACTTTCACCAAACTTGGCAAATACGATCTTTATTGGGATATAATCTCAAGATATAATTGTTGAAACGAGTCCTCCTCTCCCCCCCCCCCCCCCCCCCCCCCCCGCGCACATAAACATATCACCATATGAGATATCATCTGCCAAGTTGGGTGAAAATCCGTTTTGGAGTTTACAGGAAAATTATAACGGTAAAGGTTCGTGAGCAATTTTGTTAGACATCGAGATTATCTATCTAGATCATCGGTACGTAATACCGTAGAAATACATGATTTTTACATTTCCCGGCAGCGTTTTTACAATTCCGGTAAAATTTCTTTGCTCACTTTTCCACTGATAATTTATATTCTTTCTGGTCAGTTTATTCTGTCTTTATTTAAAAAATAAACATATGTTTTTATTTGAATTGGATTGAATCCTGCTTGGGGAGTCGTGCGTTTTGGCGTACAGGTTGAATGCCTGGGAATGACCTTCTGATTTCATAGCGTCAAAACACGTCGATGGCTGCATTTAAGCTCGTTTGATCTGTTTGATTTCTTATAATGTTATTGCCTTGTTTTGGGTTAGTCAATGAAGTATGCACCCCAGTCTTACAGCGCAATGAGCATTAGTTGTTTATGGAATATGTGTTTTACAAAAAGTAACTAGAAATTGTGTCTAGATGAGTTGTTAATTATCTAGTCTATCTGTGCTTGCGCAATCCGATTGAGTATAATGGCAAGATTATTAACTGTAACAGCAGCAACGGCAAAGAGAGAGTAGTGTTAAAACAATAAATTCTATACCGGTCGTTTTTGTAACTCACTTCTTGGCAGAGCGGCAATAATATTCATATCGACTGAACATCTTCGCGTAGTCGAAATGCCAGATTTATTCATGTACACGCCCACTGAGATTTTATTTCAATATAGTAGTATTATGGTCAACACCTAATTCAGGAGCCGTTTGAAGTTTTTCATGGTTGGGGGGGGGGGGGGGGGGGGGGGGGGGGGCTGCGGGACCTGGGACGGGGTCCATAGGTCAATGGTAAACCTGACCTGAGCAGAATATCAGGACGGAACCCTTGGAAATCCACGGATGTTGTTGTGTTGTTGTTGTTGTTGTTGTCGTCGTCGTCGTTGTTGTTGATGTTGTTTTCATCAAGTGGAGGGGGAGCATAGGGGGCTGCACCTCCCCCCCCCCCCCCCCCCCCCCGTCGTCAGCGGCCCCCGTTATCCACCCCATTTGGTAGGCCTAATTTTCGTAAAGAAACCCCTCTTTATGTACTTACAACTTTAGGCTATGCATTAGAATTGCGATTTGTTTTTTTTTTACCCTTCGATGAGATATTGTTCCATCTTCCAAAACAAGAAAGAGGTAGGCCTACTATGTTCAAATAATAAAAAAAAAAATAGCAAGCACGAATATCTGAGAATACAATGTGCCTCGTCGCGTAAGTAACAGTCACGACGTATAAACCCCGTTTAGCTGAGGAAATTGGCAATCAAACTTCGCAAAGTATATATTTCCACGGGGCCGCTATTTTTACACCTCTGACATTCATGTTATCGCGTTCTCCAATGAGGTGCCGAAAATATCGGCATCGGAGCTTGTTTTTCCTGTGAAACTCCCGGCTCGAAATGTGTAGCTGTGTGTGATGTGGGGCCAGCTGCCTGTAGCGGCTTAAAACTGCATCTGAAGAAAATATTTTGGTCACGAAAATCATATTCCCAGTTGGGATTATTATTACCTTCTTTTTTTTTTTTCTCGGTGGGGAATCAGGTGTAGTTTCCTATACCTCCTTCTAATAGATGTGCACTGTTCATGTGCTTATATTGTGTTTATTGAATGCTATATGCTAATGTTCGTTCGTGAGTATACCCCTCTCAGATTAATGTACACACAGGCATATTATATATATACATATATATATATATATATATATATATATATATATATATATATATATATATTTATATATATATATATATATATATATATATATATATATATATATATATATATATTTATATATATATATATATATATATATATATATATATATACATATACATATGCATATGTCCCTATAATTCATACGTTGATATCAGATTTTCAATATTGCATTATATGCATTAGTTCCCAAATCCTGCTCGAAACAGTCCATTTAGTATGTAGGGTAGCACTTAAATGTTGATAATGAGCTGTATTAGGAAAGGGGTGTAAATAGGAAATTATTTTGATGCTTTCAACTTTGTAGTGAACATGTTCTACTTGGGTGTCAACGATTTAGGCAGAAATTTATGCTTTGTCAGTTTTGAAATGTTCCTTGATATCATTATTTCATGAAGTGACGCACCTGAGTTTTTGCTTTAAATGTAGTGTGGCAGATTTTGCTCCAATATTCATAATCTGAAAAATATTGTGCTTGCAGATACAGGCAATAGAATTATAAGTACCTCAAAACGATCATTTTGACTTGGTAAGATATACTAGTATGTTGTGAAAACATTTAGCATTTTGTGTACCGGTAGTCAAATTACCATCATTGGATTTAAAAAAAAAAAAAAGAAGAAGAAGAAGAAGAAAAAAAAAGGAGTTTGCATCGCCAGACTTAACTCTGGATTCTCTGGGCTTTTTGTTGACACCTACTGAATGTTTCCTCATGCTATTGTGCAACAGTTTTATCCATTGCAATTAAATATATCTTTTTGTTGTTTGTCTGTGTCTCCTGACAACACACATAAAGACACAGACACACATATATCATGTATACACTGTACAAAATTATAACATAATGTGTAGAGTTATGCATAATGTTTGTTGGACATGTTGACAGTTTGCAACTGATTGACAAATTGCCCTACATCGACGTAAATAAGCACTGAATTGATCAGTGTTTTAGTAGTAGCCATGATAAAAAATCATGGGCGTACATACTCGAGCAGGATTCGAACCTACGACCTCCTGATAACCGGACAGGCGTCATCTCCACTAGACCACCGAGCTTTCGCCCGACAGCAAGTGTTGGTTCCAATCCTTATAGCATGCAGCGGGTACTACTTTGTTATTCAAATTCTACGTCGATGTAGGGCAATTTGTCAATCAGTTGCAATGAAAACATCTCGACGGAAGAATTTCATGAATTTGAATGATAAGTTTGTTTCTGTGTTTTGCCTTTTTCTAAATAATCCAATTCAGTGAGGTATCAGACTTCTATTTTCAGTTAATGAGGGATATATTTATGGCAAAGTATGGAAAAGAAGAAAAAAAAATAAATTCCTAAAATTCTTTCCTTTCAAACTTCTAATGAAAAATCTGCTTCTCTGTTTTTCTCCACTCATCCTTTTTCTATACTCATAAGTTATTTTACCAAGGGTTACACACTGATCCATGGATACACCTATTAAAAACAATCTCTTCCACCAATATATATATATATATATATATATATATATATATATATATATATATATATATATATATATATATAATAATAATAATAATAATAGTCAGTTCTTAGAAACGCATAATACCATACAAATAGTCTCTATGCGTGTACAAAATAATGAAACAAAATCTATCACATATTTCTCTAATTCAAACATGTAATCAACAATTGTCAAAAAGGTGAGTTTTTAACACAGATTTGAATTTATCATAATCTGTAATGCATCTAACACTGAGAGGGAGATTATTCCATACTGAGGGTGCCATTTTTCCAAAAGACCTATGATATCACCATATGTCTTAGATTTGACACTTATTTCAGAGAGGAGATTTTTTGATTTTGAGCGCAGATTACGACCAGGATGATATGGCTTGATGAGTTCACTGAGATATGCAGGGGCATTTCCATGAAAACATTTGAATGCAAGGGTCAAAATCTTAAACCTGATACGAGCTCTTATGGGCAACCAATGAAGACTACGAAGTATGGGAGTTATATGATCAAATTTCCGCTTGCGTGTCACAAGCCTTGCGGCTGAATTTTGTATCCGTTGGAGTCCTTTCAGGTGAGAGTCTGGAACTCCAATGAGCAAACCATTATTATTATCCAAATGACTAAAAATAAACGCATGAACCAGTTTTTCTGTAGTTACTTTATCGAGAAAGTGTCTCAATTTTCCAATCCTGTGTAGACCTATGGCTGCAGATTTGCATATGTTATTGATGTGAGTTTTCATCCTAAGATCATCTTGGATAATGACACCAAGGTCACGTGCCTTAGAAATCGGCAGCACAGGAGTATCGCAAACATTGACGGACAAAATTGTTGAGGACTTGTTACGAGATCTTACATGCACAACTTCAGTTTTCTCAAGATTCAATTTCAAACCAATATATATATATATATATATATATATATATATATATATATATATATATATATATATATATATATATATATATATATATATAGTGTGATGATGCTGATATTCCTACCGTACGCCTCTGTCATCTTAAATGAAATTATAGTTGAGACAATGTAGATAACAGATGTCGAAGATGTCGGCAGAGTTGTGAAGCTTTTATTTAGTTTATTTACGATATATGTTTGATAATTTTTATTGTATGATATGTTTGTATGCTACATATACTCACTATATACTTATTTACAGTTACACATTGTTGAATGTGTTGCAAAGTGCCAAAAAATATTGCCAAGTATGCCATGTAACTATTAACTCATGCTCAACTTATATTTGATATATTGTGTTTATGACTCCAGAATTGCTATTCTCAAAAACATATAATTCGTTTCACAAACAGATATTAAAGCTGAGGAAGACCACGGTCGAAAGCTTCACAACTCTGCCAGTTTCATGCGACATCTTCTGTTATCTACATTGTCTCAACTATATATATATATATATATATACACACACACACACACACCTTCAATATGCTATCACCACATGACTCACACACCCACATATACCACACCATCAGACTACGAGCTACTCACATAAAAACAAAAATGCACATATTCACACCCTACCTCTTCATATACACATAGGTGTTGGTTTATTATTTCATTCAGTGTGTATGTTACAGCCACAAAAGAAGAAAAAATAAAGAAAGAATAGGAAACATACAGATCAACAAACATGCTGGGCACAAGAACAAAAGAAAGAAACAAATAACAAAAACCCTACACAGAATAGTTTGAACAATTATGGTTTCTCAGGAGTGACAAGGATTAATAGACAGGATTAATGATCACATCAGCATTGGCTACATCCAATGTCAGACAAGAAACCATAGTGCAATGACCATACTTGATTATATATGCAAATCATTTTGTCTTTTGCCTCAGAGTCTCTTGCACTCTTGTTTTTGTGATGAAGTTTTGAAATTGATGCCAGGAAGTGTGCAGCAAATCTCAAATTTGCACGAACTGGGGCCATTTTTGAGCCAGACCAGGCATTCACGGCAGAAGACGAGACTAATTTTATAAAGGGATGTCAATATCACTACAAAAGTCAAATCTTTTTCGTCGTAATTTTTTAATCGAGACTGAACCTTGGTTCTGCTGAGAGGAAACTATCATAATGATGATTAATAATAATAATGATAATAAAAGAAATAATAATTGCACAATCACCTTGGAGAAACTCTACATAAGAATGACTTTACTACTCAGAGATACTCTTCATTTGTCCCCTTCACCTCACCTTGAAATCTGTGCTTTTATTCCTTACAGCTTATTATACCATTGACCCTTTACCCAAAGATACTTTACAAAGATACTGTGCTTTCACTCAACAAATACTACACCAACCACTTCTTAAAAGGTATACCCGCAAGGAAGAGAGATGACTGTGAAACAAGAAATTTTCATGTGTACTTTAATTCCGTGAATTTCGCAAGAGCCAAGATTAACGAAATTTAAATGCATGCAGAAGTTCTTGTCTATACTGCATTGGATGCCAGTGGCAATTCGTGAAAATTTCATGCTGCAAATATTGTTTTACAGTATGTGTTTTTCTCTTAAGTGAACACTTATCCCCACTTTACAATCACAAAGTCCATTTAATACCATCATGTTGCCCCCCACCCGGCAGTCTGTAACTCCTTTTTAAGTGGCATCATTTGGGCTAAAAAGAACATTTCCTAAACTCAAAATTGGTAGAATTATGTCCACAGATATTTATTTTAATTTCCCCAATAATTCTCACAGTATCTTTGCATTTATTGATTAACTCTGTGGACTTGTCGCAATTAAAGATATCAACTTTGAAACTTCAAAACACCATTCAAACATTTTAGGGTTGTACTGTGGCATTATTTTCATAAATCAAGGTAATACTTGCTAGTGATATCAAAACAATAAATAATGATAATAATGAAAAAAAAAATACAGTTGAACAAGTAATATCTTCCTAAAGTTACTCATTTTTTGAAGTCAATTTATTCACTTAGACCAAAAAAGTAATTTTTAAAAGATGCATCTAAACATGATAATCTAGAGGGGTAGAACCAGGTAAACAATTACCTGTACATGTCCATAGCTATCACTTTCTTCTTCGGGAAGTTTAAAGGAAGCCAAATTAGTTTTCTGGCATGTGTACCTACTTTAAATATTTACGTCAGCACTCTTTTCATGGAAACTGGAGAAGTACAGAGATTTGTCATTGCTTGCTAAAAATACAGGAGAGAGAGAGAGAAATAACGTTTTGAGGAGGAGGCATCAGAGTTGACTATGGTGCCAGTTCTATGCTCTGGACGGTATATCATAATATTACGTAGATGAGACAGAATGGTTCAAAGCTTTACAGACAACTTTACCACAGCTCTCCAAAGTAAAATGCCCCATGCACATAAAATCTGGCCAGGATGTTGTTAATCACGATAAAAGGTGAAAGTTAAACTCTCACACATTTGCTACTGCGTGCATGTGCACAAAACACATCAACACTACAATTGAGGGTACATAAAAACACAGAAAGTACATTCATATATATATATTTTTTTCTTCCATTACCTTTTTCTTCTTTCACTTTGCGACAGTAACATAATTTCTCAACAGCTCAGAGAAATACAACAGTAAATGTTTCAAACGATAAGTTTTCTTGACTATTTACAGGTAGACTTAGTTAGTTTCTTGTCTATACTTCTGTTTCTTTAAAGGGGGAGGGGGGTGACCAGCAAGGACGGCCATTTTTATCCACCACCTTTGCGCTAATCTTCCATCAACCTTGTGACGCGGTGCACCTTATGCGCGCACTTTTGTATGTACACAGACTCAATTTATGTGGCATTGACTGTTGCAAATGGTGGTGACATACACCACTACAATGATGACAGTATGACTCCCTTGTGAGAACTACTGTCTGGATACAGAGAGAATGCATGCAGGCGTTCATCACACATGAAGTGCATGTCAGTTTTGACGAGAAAAGAAGACAATCAAACAGATTATCTCACTTCTTAAGATTGCCGCCTCAATCCTACAACAAATTATCATTTTGGTCAAACTCCTTTACATACAGGTGATTTCCATGCATGTTTTTTTTTTAAAACATGGTTTAAAAAAAAAAGAAACATCACAATCATCAAAATCAAAATCAAACAGCCATAATAAACCCACCGATACCACAACAACTTTTATTTTCTATGCCCATCTGGTTTCCTCACCAAATATCTGTTTTGTAAAACAAAAAAAGAAAACAAAACAAACATCAGTGGCACAGAAGAAATGCAAAGAATTACAACAACATGTTCAATAATGCCACATTAACTATGTGCTCTGTTATAATAAGTCAATGTGAAAACACTGAGAATATTAATGAAATAATACCAGGTGCACGCAGTTATGCATACCTCTGTGGCATATTTTCATGGAATTATGTTTTCTACCCACATGGCGTGTCTTTCTTTCCTTTCCTGTCGTCGCCTTTCTGCAACTTTCTTGCAGATTTTTTTTTTTGTCTTTTTTTTACCCTTAGAATCCACACAAATATACAATTTGTCATATGCTGTAAAAATAATGATAATCTCTCTCTATATCTGTACAAGCAAATACACGTTTTGTGATAAAATTGGAGCCATTCTTCCTCATCAAAGTCACGCACACAGATATGATCCATCTCCTCAGCATGCAATGTCAGTCGGCATAGACTATGTCGCAGTTGACACATTTATAGTCATGAAATGGCAAGTCAAAATGCAACGATTAAAAGCTATTAAAAAAAATAATAAATCTGCATGTGCCACAGCAATACATATCAGTTATGGTACAGATATACTGCAGATGATGCTGTACGGTCTAGAAATCATGGGAGCTAACACATCCCACCAAATTCTGCCACAGAATCTTAAAGATAAACTGTCACTGAATTCTGCATCCTCACATAGTGGTAATAAGAAAATAAAAAAAAATCCAATAAAACATATCAAAACTGTCATATCAAAACTGGCTATGGTGCACAAAATAAAGGTCATTGCAAAACTTCTACATGATCATGCGAACTAGTGCATCGAGCTCTTGTGGATGCAGTGGGAAAAAAAAAATTACATTATTCATTTAGTTATGACAAGTGACCCTTTAAAACATGCATGCAATCTGGGTTCTTGTGTTCAGCACCCCTTTAGTAAATCATAACTGAACATACAGCCATTGCCCACTTCATGATCGACTACACTGTTTTGGAAAACAAAGTGAATAAAAGAAAGATGACGGAACTCGACCAACATTACACATCTGTAATCACATTATTGCATGCATTGACGGCTTCTTATCACCTTTTACCTCTCACATCCCTCTAAAGACAATCTGTGAACTCGTTGTAACAAAATAGTCCATCCGAGCCACACATTTAATCACAGCAGAAGTGCAGAATGACGTTGCATGCTTTCATTTACAAAATCAGTGATTTATAGTGTAATATCTTGCATATTTAGACTTCCTCAACTTATCTGGAAGTATACAGTAGACAGTCATATCTTTTTACACCTAATATTCTCTAATTCATTCATAATTACATATCGGAGTTGCGGCAATCATATCCTTCATTAGTCTATCAACTTTTTTAAAAAGTAGTTCTGGATGGATAGTTTGCTGACGGGAAAGCAAAGTGGCATATATCTCAGATGGCAGGGAGATATAGAGAGAAGTTTGCTTCTCTGGTCTTCATTCACATTTTTTCTTCTCTTCTTTGTTTATCCATTACAGTTCCTATAAATATTTCATAGTACATTGCCTCAATTCAGACTCCCTTTGATTACACTACAGCCCAGTCATCTGAGAGTTACAATCCTCTTCTGTAATCCGTTACCTCGGAAGCCATAGCTATGCAGCGACCAGCACTGCTATTTGGCATGTCTCGCAAATTCCTCTGCACAAAAACAAAAGAAAAGAAAAACAGCACCCCCGTCTTTTCAGGACAATCAACATTATCTACTACAAGGAAAACAAATCCCTATGTTGAAAAAGAAAAGACAACAACAAAACTGTCATTACTCACATTCAATAAGAAAGCATGCATCTTTAAAGTTATCTAGATAGAATAGAAAAGAAACTTCATAAAGCGTAAGTTGTATCAACTGTGAAAAAAGGCACATGATTTAATCACTGCCCTTTAATAGATAGAGGGCGCTGTTCCACTTTTCTAGAATTCATTTATTCTCGATCCACTTGAATGAATAAGAAGTACATAGAAGCTTTGTGATAGTCACAGCTCTTACAGCCATTGGTAATTTGCTGAAGACTATCAACAAGACTACAACATAAACCAGTTATGTTTTGCCACAAAAATTTCTTCTCTCAGCAAACTTTGCTTCCCAATCTCAAACTGTCCATCGCATTACAGTTTGCGAACTGTTTTAAAACCAATGATGTCTTGTAGACAGGGTGGCATGCCACCTGCTTCAAAACTTTCGCTGTCTCGCCGACCAGCGGGAGACCACAGTTGTCCCACTCCTCCATTGCCGTGGGAGTCGGGGAGTGGGGGGGAAAGGGTAACGTGGCGGGAGATGTCGATTCATTCACGTCCATGCGTGCTGTGCGCACCTGGGGATCCGACACGCTGTCACAAGGTTACGATAGGAAGTCAGCATGGTGGTGGTGATGCTGGGGCTGCTGAAGGGTCTCGGGCATATCATCGAGGCTCGTCAAGCTGGAGCGGCGGCTGCTGTGCAGCGAGGTCGCCATGGGAGACTGGGAGAGCAGCGGGTCACCGGAGGGGGAGTCGGCATCGCTGGGCATGTCATCCATGGTAGGCGTGGCCTCGCCCAGGGCACTGTAGTTGGCAGCGTCAAGCCCGTTCGCGTAAGTACTGGCTTGGTTCTGCTGCTCCATGTGTTGCAAGTAGACCTGGTTGTCAGGCTGCAACTGCTGCTGTTGCTGATGCTGCTGCTGCATCTGTTGCTGCTGTTGCTGCTGCTGTTGCTGCTGTTGATGCTGCTGCTGCTGCTGTTGCTGCTGATCAGAGGGCTCATTCTTGACTTGGAAGTCGATGTCGGAGCCTTGGAGGCGCATGAACTCCGCTGCAATGACCTCTGTCCGTGTCTCTGGACTGAGGGCTGCAGTGCTGATGTTGAAACGCTTGCACTGCATTTCAAGTTCCTGTGAATTCCAGACACAAAATACGACATGATGGTGGGGTAGGAAAACCTTCAAAGTGTCATATCCAAGAATTACTCTTCCACATTAACTTTTAATCTTAATCTCAAAGTCTTACTTGGTGATTAATATTTGTAAGTGTTCCCTCCTTCCAACAACTGTAAGCATTCATATGTTATTATCTTCATATCCTATTGTCTCCCTTGCATTTTAATTTAACAACAAGTCTCCGTACTTTTCTTTTCTCTTCTTCATCTGCCTTATAAGTTCATCTTTTCTTCAAACTATTATCTTCCCTGTCATTTCCCTTGGAATCTTATCTATTATCCCACCTTTCCCATCACCATTATCATCACCATCATCATCATTTCCATGACAACCATCCTCCAAGCCTGCAATGATGAAAGCTGGAGCAGATTGATGTTTGTGCTGATGGTGACCTTAACAGTATACTGGCGTTGAATTACATACATTGTTGTATCTACTGATATTCTCACATAGATTTACATAAAATGGACAAAAACAAGAAGAAATGTTGGCTCTCTTCCTTCTTCCTCCCCCCCCCCCCCCCACCACCATCTTCCTTTTTTTTTTTCCTCCTCTGTCTATTACACTCCTTCCTCACCTGTATTCTGAGCATCATCCGGCGGTTGATGGTCTCCAGTTGCTTCTGCCGGTCCTCCACCAGCTTGTAGCGATTCTTCTCCTTCTGCATCTTGCGGATGTACTCCACGGAAGACTTTAGGATGGTGCCCTTGTTCTGCCTCTGATCACTGATAAACACACACACACACAAAGAAGGACATTTGAGATTCATAAGCTTACTGTCCACTCATCAAGCTTCACTTGATTCTAGCACTTAACCCTCTAACTGCCAGGCACTTTGGACAGTGTGTACAATGCTACAGGGTTTTCTGAGCCAATCAGCACTCAAGGCACATAGAGGCTTCAACCTCCCTCATACCACAGCCTCGAAATACAATTAAGCCTTACGCACCATAGAGCTGCCAGTGGTAGTGTACCATTTATCAGAAGATCACTTAAAGCCTTACTGTTACCATAGCCTTACAACGTCTGTGCTTTGATATTTGCCCCTGAGCTTTCTTTTCTAATCTATTCTATATCTCTTTTTCAGTCAAAAGAGGAACCATCACAGATATTCCATGCCTGTCATTCTCTGTCTTCCAGAGTTAGAGCACATTGATTAAATGAGCTTAGTTGTGTGACAACTTGCTCTGCACTGCAGAGTTGGCATTGCTTGAAAACAACCTTTAACAGCATTTCCCAAATTCATATCAATCTGGCATGTTGAAGGCTAAAATCAAGACACTACACCTAAGACTTTTGAGGCTACTTAAAAAAAAGACAAATAAATACACAGGTCTTGAAATTTCACAGTCACTTTTCTGATCATGACATATGTGTACAATTACATTTGCAACCATAGCTTGATACAAGATGCATGCACTTAAAACATGTATGGGTATACAGGGCTAACAGGTACTGTACTCTTTGATGAATGAAGGACCTAAAAATGGTTGAAAACTCACGGATCAATGTGTTTGGGGATGAGGGTACCAAGTTCCTTGATGCGGTCATTGATGTTGAATCTTCTCCTCCTCTCGACTGCAAAAAGAACGTCACAAGAAAGATTTCTCAGTCACTTATGAGCAGTACAATGCCAAAGTACGCAAATACAACTCAATTTACATGTCGCAAACTCTTGAGTGAGTCTCTTTACAAGAATATCTCCTAAAATAATGCAACAGGGCCCCGTTGCATAAAAGATTAGATCAAACGTAGTGTATGTCAGATTATCAATCATGAGTCACTGAATACTCAATTCTGATTGGCTGACAACTGACTAACATTATGTACCTTTGATTCTCTGACTTATGTTTGATTAAATCTTTTTAGGCAACAGGTCCCTGATTACATCATCATACCTGTCCAACTTTAGTAATGATTTCTAGGAACAGTCAAGGCTGCAGTGTGAATAATTTCTTCACTGTGAGAATTTCATCACAAGGGGCCAAAAAGAAATTAATGTCATCATTGCCATTTCCTGTTTGACTATCCCAATATCCCTTAATTGCCATTAATAATACAAGATCCCCTGTATGCCATGAAGTTTGAGGACAAAAGTGTTAATGTTATATGTGTCATTATAAAATGGGTTCAAGAACATATTAGCCAATCACAAGCGCTGAAATGAGTCACGTGTGCGCTATATATTTTCTTACAAATGTGCACAGGCATGCAAAAAGTGTGCAGCAAAAAAGAATAGCTGCACACTGACATCACAATGTACATGTACTTACTGTAGCAGTGCAGTCAATCAGTTACAAACAAGCACTCAATCACCTTTTTACTGCTTAAAATTACCAAGTTAATATTCAGTGTCTTTGGAACACTTCTTCGGACATCTTGGCATTTGAGCAAGTTCTACGTGTAGACGAGCTGACTGGCACACTAGTGTTCACCCAAAGGTAAATAACAAATCGTTCATAGACCCATTTTATAAAACATATAATGCACAGGTTCAAGTTTGTGACATTAATGGAGATGCAGCTCACTCTTGGATAGGTACTATTCTCAATGTCGTGCAACATGCACTCAGCTGCACCTAGTGCATGTTTCCACCATCGTAATTGCCCTTGAGTGCGCTGCATCTCTACTAACGCCTCTCACCTGCGCATAATTTGTATACTATATGAAGTGCTGTCCGATCTCTCTCCGATCTCTCTCTCTTCTTTTCGTCCGTCTCTATACTCACTCATGTTGTGGTTGTCTTTCTTCTGCCGCTCCTTGGCGATGGCGCGGGCCTGCTCCTCGGAGAGCGGCACCGGTTCCTGCTTGACCTTCGTCAGCTCCGGCGGGCACGAGGAGGACTGCTGGTTGGTCATGAAGGGCGCCATCTTGTTGTTGCTGAACGGCGAGTCCGGGAAGTTGTGTGTCACAGGCATCTGGGGAAGGGCGGAGTAAGACAGAGGACGGAACGAACATGTCAATACACTACACTTCTTACACACACTTGTCAATGTAGATCCGTTTACCAAAATACTGTACATGGCATACACCTACACATAGTCACACATGAAGAGTTACCTATCGACACTTTACAATTCGCAAAATTTAAAAAAATATTTATCAAAGGTAAACCTCCAAATGGACAGTCAAACTGCCCAGGCTCTGATCTATCATACTGTGCATGACCATCTACATCAAATAGAAGCTGTAAGACCCTCTAGAGCAACCAGCGAATACACTTTGGTTGAAAATCGCTACTGCCACATTTGCACAAAGGTTCCAAAAGTGAGCTTGGGTCACCCCAAAGGGAAATAGATTGGGCTGGGCGAGTTTCCCAGCCATAACACTGACAAACAATCTCTGTATGAACCTATGTAAGTAAAATTGTTATGACTATCCACTGATTGGTTTAAAAAAAAAAAGAACCTATGATAAAATGTAACTAGAGACATAGGACTTTATGAAGCATTTAAAAAATGCACTGAAGAGCATGTGCTAGATAAAACAAACTCAATGTGTGTGTAGACATGTGTAAGGATACACCTTGCAGCAGAAGGACGTAACAGTGCTGAGATAAACTTTTACCTCTAGGAAGATGCCGCTTCGCCTGCATAAGGGCCTTGGCATTATTGCCTGAACACGCAGCTAGCACAGCCAACTTTGCAAACTACGAAGGACTTTTACTGGTGCCCACACATCAACTACCATCCGGACATTATACTGTTTATGCAGGTACTTCGCGAATGCTGCTGCAGCAACCATCAAATGTAAAACACACAAAATGGGCGCAACAAGAAGAAAAAAGACATGTTACGACCCTTTAAGGTCATGCTGGCTCTACACAAAGCTACAGGTGGTAGCAGTATAATCCTGAAGAGTGTTTCTACAGGAGTGGATGGGACTGCACACCTAGTCAGCAGTCGTGTGGACTGGCAACTAAACTTGTACCTGGAATTATTATGAGTGATTAATCATTAATTCCACCAATAATCCCAGATATACACAAGAACCCACCCATTGCAGATTAAGACCCCCCCCCCCCATCCCACCCCGTCATAGGCATACACTGTACCACTCCTGCCCAAACAGATGGTGGCACAGGGCTTAACACCTTTAAAGCACTGAATATGTTTGCACAAGCTGTGCTAACTGCATGGTGACTATTGACATATAAATACTTAATCATCGTTTGAAAATGATAACCAGATGATTCTGGACATGTAAAAGATACTGGCGTGCCAAAAGTTCATTTCTTTTAGTCTTCCCCCTTCCATAGGCATACACACTTTTTGTAATTCTACTCGACTGATTCAGCCATTCCATACACCTGTACATACTGTAATATTTGGTATTATTCTAATTGTAGTCATGAAATCATTGTTTATATCATTCTGTATAACTGATGTTCATGGTTGATATTAGAACCCTTTTATCACTCCCTGGCCTTTTGATGTGTTAGTCTTTTGATGGGTGTGATCTTCCTTTGAATACAAATAAACTATAAAACCTATGTCACTGGTTTTGCCTATTGCCTTGATCTGTACAATGTGTCCACTTGATGCAGAATATATGGTATATTGTGTCCCAAAAAAAGTGACAAGATTTTGTGCTTGCTTGAATATCAATTACTTCATTTAACATTTTTTTTTAAAATCAACAAATTATTATCATCATTTTTAGAAACAAGCCTTGTCTTGAATGGGTGTGCAAATTGTATAAATATGGCACTTATCCTGCTGAGGAAGGACTGATTTGGTACAACGCATATTTCCCATAGACACCTGCCCGAGTATGTACCTGGGACTAGTCTTTAATGGGTTTTAAGTCTGTTTAATGTCTGAGCATGTACATGCAATGCATGTTTGTCTGTGTCTGTGCAAGTTTGTTTGTCTGTGTCTTCTCTTTGTGATTGAATGTGTATGTGCATCTGTACGTCTGCATTATATTAAAGGGACTGTACAGTACTGGTTGAGGTAGAGATTCATGTTTTGAACATTCCTAAGTGTGATAATGAAAAGCCTCTTATGAAATATGAAAGAGCATGTAATTTTAAGACGGATTCAACGTTTATTTGATGAAAATTGTTTTTCAAATGGCTGAGATATCCCAAAAAGTGCTCATAATAAAAGGCGACATGCCCCAACTTTATTCGTATCTCTTTGTTTCACCTTGTTTTTGGATATCTCAGCCATTTCAAAACCGATTTTCATCGAATAAACTTTTGATACCCATTAGAACCGCATGCTCTTTGACATCTCATAGAGTGGTTTCTGAATATCTCACAAAACGTTAAAAGCTAAATCTTCACCTCGACCAGAACTGTACACACCCTTTAAGGTGTGCACATGTGTTGATACATATTTGCTGATCCGTCTGTATATTGTGCTTGTATTAATCTGTGTTTGTATATCTGTCTGTCTCTCTGTGTGTGCACATGTGTGTGTGTGTGTGTGTGTGCGTGTGTGTGTGTGTGCGTGTGTGTGTGTGTGCATTTGTGGTATGCAGGATCTGTATACGTCCTTCCTGTAGGCCTGGATGCTTACTGTGCTTGGCATAGAGAGCTTGTTGGGATCTTGCAGGAACTGACTGAGTGAGTCGTCTCCGAGGGTGGACTCCAAATTAATGACCTCATCGAGGATGTCATCCACCTACAAAAACAAAATAAATTAACAAATAAATCTTAAAAAATTGAAAATGTACGTGTGAAGAATCCACAAAGATGAAAACTTGGATGACATTGACGAAGATGTGCAATGTGATACGTAATTGGAACAAGTCAACGTGCAGTGCAGGCTATCTGAGCGTATAGGATCCCCTGATACAGGAGAAGGCAATATTCGTTGGGACAATACGACATCATTCATGTAAATTTTCTGACTTCACAGTGCCTGTTTCTTAAATCCTTGTTGGCATAGCATTGTGGGAAGGCAGACATTGAACAGAAAAAAAAAAACAACTTAAGGGTTATTTACACGAGTAAAAATGGCTCTCTAAGCAGGCACATAACAAAATGAGAATCTACTTCAACACAGTAATACTTTTATTGCCTAAACCATCTAAATGTACCCTGTAAGCATGCTGAGCTTAATGTGAACTAGGAGACTATGCGAGCCATGGTTTCTCTTTCAGACAGTTTGTACGCGTCTCAACATGCATATGTAGAATCCCATAACATTGATGTTGTCTCATAAATTTTTTTTTTTTTTTAATGAAAAAGACAACCATCTTTCATGAATTTTAACCAACAGGTGGAACTCAATTCCATACCCATCCATTCCTAAACACATACACGATCATCATCACATCAATCATCATCACAGATGTCGTACCTATTACATCTCTTGCACACAATACATCCCGACAAACCCTCACCCAAAGCACCTTGAATCATACCCTACCACCCTCTCCAACAATCAAACGACACAGGTTCACTCCGATACCAGCGCATCACATTCATGCTACGCCACGTGGGTGCGGTTTTGCAAGCGTACTTACAAAATGGTGCCGGTTGTACCAATTCATCCCCACTCTTGTCACTGCGTGGCCTCGAACCAGAATAATGCAAACAGCAAGCCCCAATCCAGCCCACTTACAAGGTCCTGTCTCTCCCCCTGTGAGCTTCTTCTCGCAATTAACTACTGGTCACGGTGTCTATACACTTTCGCAGTTTGGCTGCCTTTGGAATGGATCTCGTTATAAATCATTTTAGCATGACATCCTGTTCATTTCTTCTTCCTTTTCCTTCTGTGAGCTCCAAAGTCTTAAACCATACCTTTTTGTCTTTTTCACCACCCCTCCCCACCATAAAAAAAAAGAAGTTATTCAAGATGATAGCGGCCCAATGGATTTGATAAATGTATTTTGCAGCAGTTACACTGTTTCAGCCAACTCCATTTCCATGCCTTGAATACAGTATACTAGAGTCAAATAAGAGGTTTCATTGCTATACTTTGTACATGAGTAGAGACTGGTCACTCGCATCAAGCTTGTTCAATAGACCATAACTGGTAATGTATTCATATTTTATGCATGCCTTGTTCACAAAAGTTGCCTTTAACACGCACTCTTCTCACCCGGCCGTGCGCGAAAAATTAGTCGTGTGAAAATATCCACTTTCACAGTATGAGGAAGGATTGTGGAACTACGTAAATTATTTCAAGAAGAGTAAAAATATGGCTTCTGAGAAAAGTACTCATTGAACAGAGCACACTGTTGCTGCCATAAATGCACTCTTTGTAATGGAAACAAAGTAGAAAACACACCAGCATTGTTTGAAAGCACCGTCTTTGCATACTGAATCACACACACACACACACACACACACACACACACACCAAAAAAAAAAGAAGAAAATACAACTAACATGTAAGCCCTGACAAAATTTTATTTTGTAGAGGGATAGAATGGAAGATGTACGTCAGGCATGAATATATTGTATATCCTCTCTTGTCTCAGGGAAAGAAATCTGCATATGAAATAATGTATGCATTATGTCTTTTGTTCCTCATCAAGATAATCTCCTTGGTATAGTCGGCAATAAATATGGGCGGAGTGACAAACTGGGCGTCCTGCCTGACCGCTCTCATGGAACAGCCACCAGTGCACCGCCATTTAGTGAACCTTACGCCCTCGGCTCGGATGAGCACAACAATATCTGGCTGGTCACTGAGCATTTTGTCTCTTCTCCCATCGGCAAAAAGAAAAAAAAAAGAATGGCGGCGGAGGCCTGGGAATGGTTGTGCCAACACCACGCACAGGGCTCACTGGAAACCCTGGAATGAATGGCAGGGAGGGCTCTGCCGGATGCATGATGCATGAGCGCAGTTCTGCGCAGTTCCGGACATCATCCGGTCGTCCCAAGATGACTGCATGGAATTCCTTGGTCCCGATTTAACATTTTTAGGCCAGAAATGGAATGTGGCCGGGATGTTAACCTCGTGAGTTGCACAGCAAAGTAATCCTTTCCTGCTTAAGGCATCCTTTTCTCCTCTACCCCAAAGATTCTGTAAACAAGAGCTACTAATCATGCAGAAAAGTTTTGATTCAATCATTTTCTGCCACTCAATCTGGTCATAATAAAGATGAAAGTATGTCCTTTGTTCACCACTTTCTCTCTTCTGAAGGCTCCAAATATCTTCCGGTTGTCTCAAGACCATTTCACTAAATTAACTGGCTTGAAGTTAGATTACAGCAATTAGGACAAAGTTTCATAACATGTTTATCTCAAATGTTATTGAACAAATAATCTCGTCCTGTTTAGATTATATTAAGAAATCTTTGCCTTTGACAAACAAAACAAAAAAAAAACAAAAAAAAAAGAGGAAAAGATAAACATCTCTACCACCCCCGATATTCTTTAAAATTTGACTCTGTGCAACCCAAGTTTAAAGCTGAGATATCTTCATTCAGATTACTTGACATATTGTCCTACATCAAGACAAATATGCATTGAATTGACAAGTGTTTTAGTAGTAGCCATTGCAAAAGAAATCATGGGCATATAAACTGCAGCAGGATATGAAACCACGACCTCCTCAGAACCAGACAGGCACTCTTTCCACTAGACCACCGAGCTTCACCCCCGACAGCCAGTGCTGGTTCTAATTCTCATAGCATGCAGCTGGCACTACGTAATTATCAAAATTGATGTAATTATTGCGTCAAGTTGTTTATATTGCAAATGGTTGACATATTTTCCTACATCAATGTAAATATGGTTCATATAAGGTTGGAATCCTGCTCGAGTATGCATGCGAATGATTTTTTTCATGGCTACTAATAAAAACTCAGTGCTTAATAACGTCGATGGAAGTAAATTTGTCAATCAGTTGCAATTAAAACAACTTGATGCAAGAATTTAATCAAATTGAATCCTTATTGTGATTAGCAATACTCCTGAAATAAACAAATACATCACCCATGACATGTGTTATGCCCTCTACAGCTTTGCTGGTCATGCTGGATTCAATCTTTTTGCAGAGAAAATTTCACACCAAAACTTCACATGTCAGCAAAATGGCAATCACTGGCTAGTGATATGTTCCCAAACAAAGGAGTAAAACCACATCTGGGCAAATTTGGGGGAGATCACCAAGTTTGTTTTTGACTTATTGTTTGTGCATGCCCTATTTCCTGGAAGAATGATAGTTGCAAATCAAGTTGCACATCATGAATGACAGACTAACAAATGTTACGTGAAGAAAAGACTTCAGGGACTGCTTTCATGCTGAATAAAGAGAAGGAAAATCCCTTCACTATCTGCAGAAAATAGCAAAAATTAATATGAATAGATGCCCATGTGATATATCATCATAGATGGAGAGTGAAAAAAACGAGAGGAAAAACAGATAAACAATGTGGGTGAGGTGGAGATAAATTTATTTTACTTGGTCAAAGATGAGACAAACTAATCTGAAATTGAGTGAGTATTGTATATATCTTGAAAAAATGAAATCCAATGGAACTAAATGCATGGTAAGGGGGGTCAGTGACTTTTTTTTGAATCCCTGACCAGAAAATCCCACGCAGAGAAAGGAAGGCCATCCTTTCATGATCTCAATTAGATTTGACGGTATTCATCTATCCCCGTTATTAGATGATGCTTCGCTGCAAGTCTGTAGAAATGCAGCAATTACTTTAAGTAAGGAAAAAACAAAACAAAACAAAACAAACAAAAACTGCCCCATTGTAGATCTAAACAATGGCAGCCAGCTAGCATGAAACCAACGGGGTTTCATTTGCACCTTCTCCTCTGGTCCCCAACCAGACAGTGCATGACTACACGGACGATGGATTGTTACACAAGTCTGGGAGACTGCACGCTCAACGCCGCGACCTTCAAGGCACTGATATTCACTATGATATTTGCTGGCGAAAAGGTTGTAGTGCTGTATAAAGAGCAGCTTTAATTATTATCATTATTATCATTTTTATAAACAGAAGGATTTTATGCTGATCAGAGCTTTCACCACATTTTCTGAATTTACTGTTTTATAGCATGGTCTTATCGCAGGCAAATACAGTGCATTCCCACACCTTGGATTTTTAAGGGGGCAGGGTCAACTGAAAACCTTATCCCCTCCTTATGATCTGCATTATCAATCACTAAAAGTACAGGATAAAGATTAAAACAGATTTTCATTTTTTTTTTTTAAGACTCCACACTCCATGGCAAAGGTATTGGCCCGACTAATTCTCAATTTACCAGAAATAGAGCAAGAAAAGAAAAAAAGTACAAAGTGGAAGGAAGCGGGAGTCATCAATAGTCTGTATTTTAATGACAGGAACACATCGAACAGGCAATTACCCAAAAGGGAAAGTACGTTCAGTAAAAGAGAGAAAAGAGGACAGGATAACCATCGAGACTCTGCATTCAGAAGCCAAACTTGATGCACGCAGCTTTCCCTTTGCACATATGTGTTCACACTTGGTCGAGGCAGCAAAGCTAATTATGGTTCAAGGTCCATGCAAGATTTCAAAAAATAAGAACGAGAAGAAACTTTCAAGGAACCTCCAAGAACCCCTGACTGTCTCAAAACTCAGGATTGTACTTTAATTTCTCCAGCATGCATGGTTTCCTCTGTCAGGGCTGGCAGTTTATCTCAATGTAGCATGCAGCTGCTCAAATTATGGTATCAAAAAGCAACCCTGTGGTTTTTCCAAACTCCATATACATGTATATAGGAAACTATAATTCATTTGAGACATTAAAGATCTGAACCATTTTGGGCAGCAATTACATTAACCTAATAATGCATTAGAAGAATTTACGACCCCACAAGCACTTTGCAGAAAAATGAGAAGTAGAAACAAGGTGAGCTACTAGTGGCTTTTACTTCAAAGGGAAATAAGCGATATTAGGCCAATGATAGTCGGACATGGCCGATAATTCATCGATATAGCAAAAGGATGTGTACGCAGACATGATTGTATCAATTTTCAAATAAGAATTATAAATGCCCTTGAAAAGTAGACATTAATTGTGATTACAGAAAACATACTCGCGGAAATCCTAGCAGACATAGCAATTTAAGTTCTCAATCGGAAGGAGGGGGTGGATAGGAAATCTAAGGTATATATGATATATAAAGAATTGTTCCATAAACTTGAAATTTGCATGAAGATGCATTCACTATGTACATATGAGAAAGCCATAATGAAGATTGATGTCCATAAGGTCAACTCTAATAAGCTAATGAGAGGCAATAAAATGATAGAAACTAATTACCTTCCACTCCCTCATCTTAAGTGCTGTCCCTTTCGCAGACTGTTTCTTCTTTGGCTCGTTCTACCCCTAAAAAAACACTTCGGACGATTCTAGACTACAAAATATCGCATTCCGTCAGGATCAGATCGAATCCCATCTGGTTCCTACAGCCAAACACCACTCGTGATCAGGCTAGGCTTCATTGCACATTTTCAGGCAACATCAAGTAGCAAACTGTTAAATGGCTGCTGTTCTCTCGCATCTGCTTCCGAGGATATTCAACTGACGGTGGTCTTTGACCGCACAAAGATCCTTGATTCAGAATCCAGAGTCTACAACTATAGGCAAACAGCTAAATGTTTTCATTCTGTACTGTGCACACAGTGATATATTGCATACTCCAGTTTTATCCTTGGCAGTGTTTGGCAAATTTCCTCCCCAAAGATAATGAGGTCGACCCATCCAAGGTAATTTGTATGTGCGGATGAACAGTACAAACAGTCATGGATCACAAACATGCATGCATGCGTGCGTACACACACACACACACACACACACACACACACACAAATAGAAGGATTTGACCCTAGTAATGGCCTACATAAGTATGTAAATAACCAGTGCCAATGACCCGATACAATCAGCAGACAACCATCAAATGACCTCTGAGTGAGATGGCAAGACTCCAAACAAGCAGAGTCTTCATCAACTAGAAAGATAAGAATTTCCATTAAACCATAATCCTTTGAAGACTAGTCCCAAGTATTCTCCGGGTGGGGTTAATGGGAAATATGTGTTGTAGAAAAATCAGCCCGTCTTCAATGGGTTAAACAGGATATAGCTGACTGATGCTATACTGCGGACTGCATCATGATCAAACATGGATTCCACCAAAGTTTAGATTGAAATTTGTGATATTGACGGACTTGTCCAATGAAAATGACCCATCGAGGTCTTTGGATGTACCCCAAAACAGGCGTGATTTAGCTCCTACATGGGCTATTTGATTCCTTTATAAATGCTTAATTCATCTCCTACATGTTCAAGCACAAAAGCAGAGAGATGTGAGGGAAACGAAACATGGGTGTGTGGATACAGAGATAAAGAGGACAATAAAGAAGAAAAGATTCTCACCTCTTGCGATGTCGACATGGGGCTGTTTGGGACGCTGGACTGGGAGCCGCTGATGCGCCGGTTGGAGGGCGAATGGGAGTTGGCGGGCATCATCCCCAGCATGTGAGGGTTGGGCTTGTTCTGGTTGGACAGGTACTGCTCCACCTGCCGCCGCTGGTTCTGCTGCAGATGGAAGCGGGTGGGGTTCTCCAGCTTGGTGTTAACCTGCAAGGGTAGGGGGGAGGGTGTAGGAGTGAGAGGGATAGATGGAAAAAAAAGGGGGTGGAGCAGAGAGAAAACACAGAAATAGATACTCCTGGTTAGTAAACTTAGGTATAGAACACAGTGATGCATTTAGAATCACCTGTAAAGTAAGCACAAGTGGAAAGTCACACAAATTTTTCAAATACCATCAGGCATCTGTGCAGGGACCATGAAGGCGATATGTACACCTGTGTGCAGTTTGCATATACTCATTTTGTTTCTGTTCACAGACATGACTTCATGTATCTAAATTTTGAAATTCAATCCGAGATACAGACGGCACTGTTGCTTTACATGAAGTTATTACGTGAATGCAAACTGACAATGCAGACAAACACTGTGAAAGAGAAAATTTGCAAAATGTTAACATTCCGTAAAGGAAGGTAAACAATGAGATTAGTGTACGTGTGCAAGGAAATTTGTAATGCTACATCAAACACTTATAGACTGTTGTGTTTCGCGATGTACTGACAAGGAGCACATAAAAACCTGTTCAAGTAAAAAGAAATAACAATGGATAAGGAGGAAAAAGGCATGAAATCAGCAATAACTCTGGACATGGAACATTGACTGAAATCCTGAAAGCAGAATTGAGGGAGGTATTAGGGCTAGAAGATACGACAGGCAAGTGTACCATTACCTTCATGACTTGAAGTCAAGACCAGTAACTGGACAATGAATTGGCCATCTCTGCTATTTATGAATATTGAGGGTTTACTTTACCTCCCCCTGCCCCCCCCCCCCCCCCCTCCAGAAAAGGGAAAGAAATGAGAGGAAAAAGTACAGGGGGATAACAGAATTCCTTGAAAAGTAACAATTTCATATTACCGGTTAATAACAAAAATCCCACTTGAATATAGTGTATCCAGTATTAGTGTTGTACTTCCTTTCAGTATAACATATGAGTATTTCATGATATTAAACTCGTAGTGGATGTAAACTTTCCCTCCCTAGTCACCCAATCACAACAACATGTGGATCACTTCCGGTTTCCTATTTTTCCCCTCTCAAAAACGAAAGTGAAAAGATGAACCTTCCCCCCCGCTGAGATAATGAAAGTATTTGAAGTGATCCCGAACAGCAGCACAGTGAAAGTACAATTGTACTTTCCTCTTCGGAATGGGGTGTGGTAGGGTTCCGGTGGCTATGATGGCTTTAGGGAAAGGCAGATACTGTAAACTTGTGGAATATAATGAAGCAGACCTTGACAGTGATATTGGTTGAGATCTTGAGAGATGGTAGAGAGGAAGAAAAGCTGGACAGACTGTACGGAAGCCGTACGTCGGCAGGCCCGGCTACTTTGACTACCCAGGAAGTGACAGATTTTCCTTTCTCTGTAACTTGAGAGATTTTTATCAATTGAAGGTTATCTGACACAAGCAATCAGATGTACAAGTCGCTGACTGCCACTAAAAACTCTAAAAGAACTACACCATCTCGGCAATCAAAATAATCATGAAAAACAGGGCTTTTCTTTCGTTCATTCAGGGAGTTACGCCCTCACCTCCCTGGTTCATTCGTTTCATTTCTTTTACAAGGGCATTTCCTGATTTTTTTTTTCTGACATGTTCTCAGTAGTAATCATGTCATCACTTTACCAAAGCAAAGGTTAATAAAAAGCCGCGCTTCTTCTGTAAATGAGCCCGAAGAAGACCCTTTAATGGGTATTACATAACTTGTGCAATCAGTACATCAACAAACATTTATCCTGAAGTAAAAGCCACATACACAGCAGTCACATCTCTCCTTCTACATCTCAACTTGATTGGTAACGCTGAAAAATCCAAGCACAGCAAAGCAAACGAGGGCAGAATGGACTACATTTCCACACTCCGGCAATACTCGACTTTGTTGTAGACGGACGTGCTTCGCCGGGGAATTTAATTGAAAATGAGAGAACAGGAAGCGCACTGGATGCCTTTTGGAGACCGTGTCGCGTACCCACATTGCACCTCACTACTCTGCAGTTCCCGGCTGTATTTTTCTGCTGCACTCTTGTCATAGCCCCAAGGACACGCTGTTTACATATACCTTCGTCTGTTTTCTTGTTCCCGCGCACAGACGTCAATTTTCGCCACTTCCCAAGCACTTGTTTTTTCCCTGTCCCAGTCTCTGACCCAAACCAATTACGACTACGTGGGGATGGACCGAGATAATTCTTGAAATGTCACACGAAGGGAACATAAAAAGAAACATCAGGAAATGACGAGCATGGGGATATGAAGAGGGGATTGTTCTTCATTAATCAGGGAGGATGTACTGCAGTAATAACCTGTAATGCTACATCTAGGAGAAGCATAATTGAGCTTTTATCACTACTCTGTTTTGTTTTCCTTTTTTTTTTCTTTCCATAGGCTCATACCAACAGCTTTATGAAGAAAGGATGTATGTAAACTGTGGGAAAGACTTACAGATATGTCACCATGATGGAAATTTTCTTTCCGAGGCGCTGAATCACAAACATCGTAACTGTCAGCGACACAATTAGCTTACGGGGAGCTCAACGTAATGACTTCTGACAGACCTTCCTGTGGTAGTCGAGGTAAAGACAACGGCCTCCCTCTAATTCATCATAGTTTTCGCATGACACGCATCTCAATTCGGGGAATAAAACCACGCAGCTCACGTTTCGAGTTCCACGTAGTGGCTCTTGATGCAATAAGTTACTCGACAATTACCTGACAAAGAAAATAAATGACCACTGAATGTCTTTGAATGTGGTATCATTCGGGACTTGCCCATGAAACCACCAGGAATTCACCCCAGAGTCACGGTGTGGTGAAGTTTGCTATTCTTTGCTCAGGAAGCTGTTAATCAAACTACCTCATAATTCAGCCTTTTGCTGACCTCTCACCCTCTATTGCATTAGGCTCTCATACAAAGAGAATGTACTAATTTCTTCCCGTAAACGAGCAAACATATTTCACTGAAAATTAATTCTCAGTTGTCTTTGAACAATGGCCTCATACCCTTGTACCACTTGAGTGCACTGGAGGCTGCAGAACAGTTTAAGGGCTAGATGGTTTAAAGTGAAAATTTCACGAAAATTTTCATCTTTTAAAAGTCTTACCTAACATGTCATCTCATCGAAACGAATTCTTCTTAAGATTCATCAAGTACAAACATTTCTACTCTGAGGCTGAGGTATCTCATGGATACAAAATAATCTGGAGATGGGACATTTCACTACAGCCATTGTCCACCAGTAAAATGTTGTGAAACTCGTGCACAACAAATTCACCGCTTCCTATGGTTAGAAATTCAGGGAGGGAAACGGCTATGTCGCAGCCTGAAATGGTGACTCATACACCTTTAGTATGCGAGGAGATGAAAGCTGATGGCTACTGTCACATGAAAGTCCGTCTGTCTTCATTCAAAAGACGACTGTGGCAACTTTTACATGCGAGCTCAATGAAACTCCTACGAAATCCTTTCTTGTACATGCACAAAGGGCAAATCAGGGAAGATGTTGACATAATTGTCATGAACATATGGCTTGAGGGTTGATTACTGAAGGAACTATCCAAAACAGTGCTATGAACAGTACAGCTACATTGACAAACTCGTACTAGAGACTTGTGAAATTTGAGGGTTACAGCTAGCGCCTCCAAATCCTCGATATCAAACTAAAGGTCAGCCAGACTGTCATATCAGAAAGGGGGAGAGGGAAGAAAGGGGTACAAACTACATCCATAAAATCTGTTGTTTTGGGTGTTTTTTTTTTTTACACTTGGGGGTGGGAAAGGGGGAAATACATTAGGGGGAGGGGAAGAGAAAGGTACAGTAGTTGGGTGATTGGTTGATAAAACTATTAAGAAGCACCCTGCTGAATCACACACTAGCACTCGCCCTGTTTGGGCAACATTGACACCTCTCTCGGCCCTGCAGACAATCACTTAATCCCCTTCTTCCTGCAAAAAAACGAATCAAACTCCCACCAGTCGTGCCTTTCCGAACCCTACAGTCAATTGTCATCTAAATGGTATCTACACACATACAAAAAAAAAAAAAAAAAAAAATGGCCTGAGCTGCTTTCTAACAGCATGAATCTCGTGCCATTTCATGCCTTTTCCTAACTTTCTTTTTCACTATTGAAAATGAAACTGCTGGGAATCAACTTCAATATTAACAGAAAAGTAACTTTTGCAATGAATCAGCTCGTTGCATTCTCTGCACATGCTTGTAGGTGTATGAATACAAACATGGGCTGGTGCTAAATGCCTGAAGGCATGGTTAAATCAGTGTCTGATAGCAAGCATGATTCGAAGTCTGCTGTGACTTAGAAGAGAATGGTGAGATTACTGTGTTTGACAGTGTCACTATGCTCATAGATCAATTACAGCTACTGGACATGGGAAGCCGGCTGTTGAGGCCTTGGTGACCTTTTCTTGAACCCTATCAGAGCCAGCTGGCCATGTGTACGGGTACAACTTGTTTTTTCCTGCTTTAAATGTTCCCATAATCCCCGGCATCAGTGACCTGTCCTGGCTTACGGCTCAGTCATCAACCAGTGTCTTACCATGCCTTTGTGGGAGAAGTCTGGATGTTCATCGGGCGTGGTCCTCAAGACGGGTTAAAGGAGGTCATAAGCACCTTGGTTGTCATAATCCCCTCTCCTTCATCATCATTATCATCCCCATTACCCCCCCCCCCCCCCCCCCACAGCAAGACTGTCACAAAAGATTAAAAAAGAAAAAGGGAATGTGGTATCCTTGCCAGAAGTAATACCCTCTAAACATCGTCCAACCACACAATATGCTTACGGCTGATTGCCTCTAAAAATAGCATCACTCCGTTCAGAAATTTTGATGCACATGAGGGGGAAAAAAAGAAGAAGCAGTAAAGGTCATGACCTTGATGTCATAATCTCATAGCTTTCTTTCCCTTCAACTGACGACTCAGCGTCAAAATCCGCTAAGTGACCGTGACATGATCAACCGCAGCAACGATGGTAGGGGGAGAAAACGGGAGACGGAAGCCGGCAAAGCAAGGAGTCTTGTCTCTCATAATGTTTTCCTTTTTTTTTTTTTGGTCCTATTTTGCAAACTGTACAGCTGGCTTCTAAGCAACATACAAACACACTCGTGTCTTCTAAAAACAATTTTCTTGCTTCTTAACTTCACAATTCACAAAGTCAAACGAAAGGGGGGGGGGAGATAGTCAATACTCTACAAGACCCTTAATCATGTAGCACTACACTCATCTAAGCCTGATGTGAAATCCTCCCATTCATTGTGAGTAGTACCATGTCTTGGACAGTTTGTCAAAGATACTTCTCATATTCTACCTGTCCACAAGATTCCACCAACCCAGTAGTCACTCATCTACATTGTATGTTGTTGATTTTCATAGAAAAACAACCAAAAAGAAAAAGCAGCACATGATCCCAATCAATAAAGGTTCTGCTAGCAATGAACAAACTTGCTTTATATCATCAAATCCTGTTGACACTGAATGAGAGCCTTCTTAGATCATAGCACATTTATCTGTGCCAGAAAAGGCAAGCAAACAATCAAATAAATAAAGACATTCAAGAGAGGAGATGAAAACACTGAAGGACATACTCCTGTCATGGTCAAAATAATATTCCCTTTTTTTTGGGGGGGGGGGAAGGGGGAGGGTTACCATGAGTGTTGCAATTAAGTGGATGAAAGTATCATCAAATTTTCATTTGAACACTTTTCATTCTGCTGTTGACTTTTAAAGCATACTTTCACCAATGAGCTTTCGTCAATCTAAGCTCTTTTTATATTTTTGTTTCTAGATTGCTTATGTTTTGGGTCATGAATATGTGTTTGAAGGGAAACTGACAAAGATGACCAGCTACAGTGCATTCACCACGGCAAACCACAAAGCTTGAGCAGTTCATTGGAGTTCAACAAACCAAAGAGGGCATTCTGTCCTCGGTAAAGAGGAAAATGTGTATGTTTGTGTTCAGATTTACCCACATACACATATGCACACAAAGTGAATAAAGAATTTATCAGTCACAGCCATGAAGATCTTTGTGCCACGAGACACCAAGAAGATTAAGTTCTGCAAGCAGGCAAAACAAATACTAAGTTAGTGGACACCCCTCCCACTCCCCTCCCCCCCCCCCCCATCCAACCACATGCCAGTCAACAGATTAAAGGAAGAGAACAGAAAACAAATCAGTGTAAGTAGATTAAGGATTGTAAAGGGCTAAACATTCACAAGAAAACAATTTGCCCAAGAAACCTCAAAGAAGATTACACTTTGTAAGAAACGGTAGAACACCGTTGGTGGTTACAATGTCAGGGTAGAGGCTGTGTCATTCACATCTATGACTGGTTCGTAGCCCCCCAAGTTACCTCCAGATTTTGTCAACTCTACGCACCTAGGGCAACCCTTAGGAGGTCAATGTCCTCTAACCCTCTCGCACCAAACCAGCACTGTGTCCTCGTTCACTGATTCTGAGAAGAAGTCAAGCACCTTTCGACCACCGTCAAAACGGCTTTTGGACTTCACCAGTCCACACCAGGGTTTAGCCAGTCTGGTCTCCATTCAAAACAGATTGACTGTGAATGAAATCTTGCTAGTAACTGGCAGCTTTGGGGTCCGGACACCGGGCTTAGCTTACATATAGTCATCATCGCTTGATCCTCAACAAAGAGGAATGGGGGAGAGGGCAACGATGCAAAGACAGAACAGCATCCAACGAGAAAGGAGGAGGAGACGGAGAAAGATCCGCAGAGAAAGAGAGAGCAGAGGGAAGGTAGAGTGAAAAGATGAGGAGTGTGAGAGAAAGTGTAGAAGAGATGGGGCACTTGCATATCAAAATGATAAAGCCCCACCCCTTCCCCCCCCCAAAAAAAAAAAGAAGAAATGAGTTGGTTGATAAGAAATAGTCTCTTAAAAGGAAGATAAAAATGCTCATCTGAACAAGCTGTTAAGAAGGAAGTCGGTCATTCACTTGTAGATGTCGTGGTCATACTTGGTCCACTGACCCTTTACTCTTCAACATAAAGGTCAATCCCCGATTTCTGATTTTAAAAGAAAAGACTTTAACCAAAACACAATTTGACAGATTTAAAACTCTGGACTTAATCCCACAATGCACCATAAACTCCCTTATCTAGCAAAAAGCCACCAGTACAACATGAGAACCTAAACTTGTATACATGTAATACCTCTCTTCTCTTGGGCTTTCTCGTTTTGCAAGGCATGGAAGATTTAATCATGCACTAAACATTCGTGCTCATTTGTGATTTGCCATTTCAATAATAAAGACTTTACAGAAATGATAGCTTGTGTTCTATTGATAAAAGAACAAAGTAAACTGTATGGTTTGTCTATAGAATTTCACATTATTTACCTTGCATGAACAAGTTGGAGATATCAAATTTATTCATTGCTTTTTTAATGAATATATGCTATTTAATGCCTATCTACAATTTTGACAGTGGTAGGGTGAAAAAAGGGGCGGGGTTTGAAGGGGAGAAAGAAAGGGGTAAGAGTGTGGAAAGGGTACTGCACGTGACGGCCGGCAAGGTTGTGGGAGTGGCCCATTATGAAAGATCAAATGAAACAAGACTTCATTCCACGAGGGTCTTCTGATGCCAAAGAAATTGGTAAAAAGATACGATGGGGCCTTTGTTCGTGGATATTTTTATTATGTGTTTGTTCCTTTTTGTTTCTTTTGCCCTCTTGGGGTACAGGTTGGATGGATGGGGGAAGGTTGCTTCACCCTACTATTAAGAGTTTAAAGTAAAGCCTTGAGCCAATGTCTGAATGGAGTATGTCACATGTTCACTTCTGTAGGCGTTTTCATTAGACAGGCCTGAATGGCCACGCCGCAAAATACATTTTCAAATAAAGACAGGGATAAAGAAATGTGATGCATGCACAAAAGAGAATAAAGGGCTTCTTTCAAGTCATAATTAAGCTTTACTTGTTTATCCAACCATACCTAAACAAAACCACTACCCAACTAATCCCTAGTGATCATTTAGGACTATTTTTCCTTTGGTCAGTTCACAAATATGTGAAGAGTTTGTTTGCAAAAACCGATAAGTCCATATTTGCCAAAGAGAGATATTTGCGATTAAAGGTCAAGAAAAATAAAGAGAATAATAAGAAAATTTTTGCTTTTTTTGACCATAACTTCAAAAATATACCTTTATATGTAGTGACCAATATATCTTTTAAAAGGTATTATTTTGTCCTTTATGACAGTGATCGTACTTCAAAATCTTCAAAAATGGACTTATCGGTTTTTGCAAACAAACCCTTCATGTATTTGTCTCCTTTTTTTTCAGTAATTTTACTGTTGTTATAAAAATATTAATTAAACAGGGACAGGCCTTGTATCGGTAATCTTAACTGCTCAACCTATTATTTGCCATGAAAGTGCTAAGCAGCACTTCCATTTTTCTTTTTCAGTCTACCCTGAAAGAGAAAAAGAATTATCACCAGCACATCAGGGCATTCAACTTCAATCCCTGCAAAGATGATGTTAAGAGACCATTCTAGAACATACATCAATTTGAATACAATGCAATTTATAATTTACATAGCAATTCCTCTCTACAAATTTCTTCTTTTTGTTAAAACACAAAAATGTTTAGTCTGAGTTCGCTCATTCATAAACCAGTCACATTTTCTCCTTAAAATGCTCTCTTCTCCAGTTAGAATGTACAATGTAATATCATTTGTTTTTGTCACAACCCCCCTCCCTTTTCCAAAGCAACGATGGCAAACTGCTTTGCCTCTCAGAGCCGAAGTATCATTTTTCTGTCACTTGTCAAGGTTCCGACATCCGTTGGCAGTTTCAAACCTGTCCTGGTGGATTTTCAAACAGACAAGACAGTTTTTAGGGGAACTGCAAACATTGCTGCAGCGATGACTTTACATACAGTGTGCCCGGGGGAAAGATGGCTAGGGAGGGGGGAGGGAAGAGGGAGGGGGCTCAAGAAGTCGAAGCTTGCTCCTAAATTTAGACCAAACTCCCTCACTTAGGCCCGCAGGGACCCGCAGGTCTATTTCGGACTCATCATTCGGGACTATATTTAGGGGTGAGTAAATTCATGACAATTTTCCAAATGGGGCTACTATCAGTGAGATAAAAACACACCAGGGAGCATGCCAAAGAAAAGGTTGGATATTGGGCACAGGCATACAATTAGACAAGACATCGGGAACAAGGTACTTTCTTTGGGGGGGGGGGGAGGTAAAAAGAGTTTACATGGTTACAAAAAGGTTAGGTAAGTGGGAGTGGGAAAAAAAATTAGAGCAACCTGGCACTGAAATCACCTTTAAGCACACTGGGGGAACTTGAACTCAGAGTCACCTTCGCAGAACTGCTCAACAAGAGTGAAGCTCTTATGTTTTGCTTTGTTTTCTGCCTGAACAGCGTTATCATGCCGAGAACCCATTGCTACACAGTCTAAATAAGTACAGTGAAATATGTTGCAGAGTTGATGCAGGCAAAGCAGGAAAAAAAAAATGTTCAATACATTTTTCTGATATTCATACTGAGCTTATTCTAATACGGATTAACTAATCACTTTGATAAGTGGGGAAGTCAAAAAGATAAAGGCATTTCTTCAGAAATACTTTGGTTTAGTTTCTGATAATCATTCAATCATAGTGCAATAACCCCATTGTACCTGTTTTACTGGCAAAGAGCAAAACTGTTGAAAAATCAGAGTGGGTTAAATTTTGAGGAACGTTTATTCACAAATTGACCATAATCCAATCAAACAATATCCATAATTTTTCATGCTTCATTTGAATCCCCTCTCCTCCATCTTGTACAACCTGCAAAAAAGGTATGAAACTGTTAGCTGAATATCCTTAACACAGCGTCTCCCTAATGGTGATACAACTTATTAATTGGCATCCAGTGGAGGCACAAAGTTAATTTGCTTCATAAAAAGTAATTCAATCCCTTTGGGAAGTCTGAACAAAAGAGAGAAAGACCACAATGGGACATGCCCCCCCCCCCCCAGCCCCCTCCCCTGTCTGTTTTGCCTACCTGCAAAAACTTTCAGTGAAAGACAAAGTCTCCCTCACCATCGCCTCATCCTGTTGCCAGGCGACTACCATTATTCGCACAACTCGCTTGTCACATAGACTGCCACATCGGGGGGCCGGAAACGCTCTTTTTTGTATGTCTCTCTCGTTTCACAAGGTTTGCTCTGCTGTTGTCATCGGCTAGAAAGCTGGAACCACGCTTTTCTCCTATTTCTAATGGCTGATGTCATCGCCAATTAGCTCAACAATGACAAAGCCACACAAAGCAATGGCCGCATCCCATAATTCAATGGTGGGGGAAAAAATAAATATGCAGGTGCTATTGTTAAAACACTGACGAAGTGATCCATCAAGGGATGATTGACAAGGCCATAAATATTGAGGTATTTGGACCAAAACGTAAATAACCAATTTAACACAGACAAATGATACAGAATTACAAATTGCATCTCATCCTTGGAGAAAGGGTGACCAATTAAGAAAAAAAAAAAATTGGTCATCAGTAACACCACCCCACGATCAAAGATGGTTGAATATTGAATGACTCTGATTTGCCCATGACACCACTATCTCGCTATTGCACCAACTTTACCGATAACATCCTTGCATTACTCAGGGGTCAGTTCTACCCTGCTACTGAACTTCCTGTTATTTAATTTTCTCCCCACTACAGCTGCAGCTTGAAAAACCACATCCAATATAGTGCACAACTGAAATGATATAATGCAAGAGGAAAAAAAGACAAGTTTCTAATTCAATTATTTATCAAAAAAGAAGAAAAAGAAACCAAGTGAAACAGAAACTAAAAGAGCAAACTAATCACTTTGTCATGTTTTACATTTAGTAAAACTCTTTTTTTTTCACCATGAACTTACTAAAGTTGTCAATGTATAACCTTTTGAACTAAAGTGGCACAGGAATGAATATTTAAAGGGGAAGGCTAGTAACTGATCAGTGGGAATCAGTGGAAATGCTGGGAGATGATTGTTCCAATCCTTGATTGTTCCAATCCTTATGGGATTCATTCAAGAGTTCATTGTATATCTATTGTTGTATGAAAATGATTTGCTTCAGAACGGTCTCATATTCAAGTAATGTGCAGATTAATGCTCCGTCACTGACCAGGGACGCTAACCTGGAAGCATTAAACTGCACATTACTTGAATATGAGACTATTCTGAAGCAAATCATTTTCACACAACAATAGATATACAATTAACTCTTGAATGAATCCCATAAGGATTGGAACAATCATCTCCCAGCATTTCCACTGATTCCCACTGATCAGTTACTAGCCTTCCCCTTTAAGACTGACAATAGATATGTGCACAGTTTAAAAACAACAACTGGAAAGTAGAGGAAGAGGGAGGGAGAAAGAGGGGAAGAGTGAAGGGTGAAGAAGGAAATGGGGAGGGGAAACTGATCCACAACTCTTTAGCAAACACTCCAATCAATTACTCATTTTTAATGACCACATAGGGCATTACACCACAGAAAGAGTAACAAGACAAAAGCATAGTTTTCTTTATAACATGGCAGGCATGGAAATAGTATTCAAACATATTTCCCTGAGAAAAGGCAGATATTCTATTGGTACATATCAGGAAAAAGATGGTGTAAAAGTACCTTAAAACAACCTGACACATTCCCATTGCTGGCTTACTTCTGATACTTAATGATCCAAGTAATAAAAAGGGGATTTTTTTTTATCCCTCTCTTTCCACTCCAAGATTGAACAAAATAGGGGTTTGTGCACTACACAATGACTTAGGGTACAAATCAATCTTAACAATAATAAGTTAAGAATCTCAATGGCAGCACATGTACAGTGTACACTAAAACAAAATAAAAAAAAAGAGAGTGAAATCATTTATTATCTATTGCACCCATCACAAGCAACCCTGATTTATATCATATCTAAAGAACCCCCCCCCCCCAAAAAAAAGGAAGAGAAAATCTTAAGAAAATAAAAACTGAATTAAATGCAGAAAATAAGACTCAAAAGGAATAAATTCTTCAATCCTAAAAAAAAAAAAACCACATGGGCTTTCTCACCTCCACAGGCCAATAGTTGTTACTATACCACATGTTGGCTGACTATCGGACAGGCGGGATAGTACAGAATTTGTAATTGGGAGCAGGTTCCACCACGCAACAAGTCTCTTGCACGACAAATGCTGTGATCCCCCAAATCCCATCCACTCCTGCTTATATATCAATCTTTCCATCCCATTCAATTAAATTACACAGTTTTGTTTAAAACTAAAAGTCTCAGGAATAGTAGGAGGGGCATCCTGGGAAAAGATAAAGAAGAAGAAAAAAAATAAGGATGTATGCATGATTGGGTAAAGACCATCCTTAAAGTGAAGACGATTCAATATTGCTATGCAAATGTAGCAAACATTCTGCATAGAACGCTGCCCTGGGGTTTCGTGGGCCGGTCCTGCATGGTTCACGATGTCCTTTCAAGATTACCAACCAGGCATGGAGGACGAGTGGTCAGCGTGTGACCACTGCATTTGGGAGTAGCACACGCTAACATCGTGGAAATGGTGCTACACATGCAGAGACCCTTTTTTCCTCAAATCACCGTCATACATCAGTGAATATCGCCCACACAGCAAAAGCACTTTGATTCTTAATCCAGACAAATCCTCCTACCAGCACGCTTCAGGATAGATGACTAACATTGTATCAGCATCATTGGTGGTATCACAGATATCCCAACACATCTAATATTATCTAAGATAGATATTTTTTTTTTTTTACATTCTTATTCTTTGAATGATCTTTTCATTAAATTTTACAATGGCCTGCAGATTCCTGTATATTTGATTTCTCTTTCTTATCTTGGGAACTACAAAAATAAAAGTTGTGGCTATCAGATTTTTTTTTCTTTTTGTCGGAAGTGCAAGCTGAGACGGTGGTCAGACATTTTCCTACACCTTAACGGATGAAGAATCAGGATTAAGAAAGAATGGGGTAATCTCCCGAACCTAATTCTTTGCACTGGTTGCAAGGAAGCTTTAGTCCCATCTTAGGCATGCTCTGCACAGCACTAAAGAGATCATTGTCATATATGATATCCTTGACTGGTTGTACAAAGGTTTTCACATCCATCCCCCCCCAAACCCACCCCCATGTTGGGCTGGCTTCCTGGATGGATTTTCTGACTCTCTTTTTATGTTAAACTATATTGTAAAGGATCCCGTTTCACTAGACATCGGCCTGGTAAGGGTTGAAGAGTCAAGAACATGTGGGCAGACATTTGGACAATGCAGAATACAAGAAATTTCAAACCCATGAAAATCAACAGGTCAGGCATGGATATTCCACGATGTGTTTGACTCTTGGTTCCTGATGAGAAAACCGAGCCATTATGATATGATGCTAGGGACTTCTTACATCTGCGGCCAGCCCTAATCTCTGCGTCTCGCCAGGTGTTGCCATTTTGACGGATCCAAAATCGTTTGGGGGAGTCCAGGAAGAAGGAATTACGCGAGATTTGGAATTGTTATTCGTGCGCAGACACAGAGTCTACAAGCCTGACGTGCCCTGCAAAAAATGGTGAGAGGGGCACAAGGACTGTGAAGGGAGCACAAAAAAAAAAACCCAACGACAACTGCCTCTTGGTACAGGAAAGGACTGGAGATAGGGGGGGGGGGGGGGAAGGAATGGGGAGGTGAGAGGGGAGGGGAAGGGAGGGGAGAGGGGAGGGGGAATGGTACAGAGATTAGACTGTGGCTTGAATGTTGCCGATGCGTATGTGATGCTGCTCATGTGCTGTCTGGGGCTCAAGAGAACATTGTAGAGAAGGGAGCAGCGGATGGAAGTGGAACATTATGCTGGTAAGGTCAACCGAGGGTCAATGTCTTCTTTTCACTTCTCATGGACAAACACATTTCAACCAGCCCCCCCACAATCTTGTTACTGACCCATAGTGCGCAGAGAGGATGTATAATGCAGTAGACAGTCAACTCACAAAAGCAATTTGTGGAAGAGATGATGCGTAATCAATTGCTGTATGATTCTACTTTTTCCATCTCCGCAAAAGCCCTGCTTGATTCTTTACCTGGGCCAGTTTTCATAATGCACTTTACAATGGCTGCAACCAACAATAACTCTTGTTCATTGATGCAGTGGCTCAGTAGCTGGGAAAGTATCAATGACTGGTGAGTATTTCAGTCATTGCCATGGCAACACAATCATAAATCAAGATATAAACACACCCTTACCTGTGTGGAACTCCACAACTTTCAACACATACCATGTTAACCCATTAGGAACAAACTGATTTTGCTACAACACGCATTTCCCATAGACACCTGCCCGAGTATACTTGGGACTCGTCCTCAACAGGTTAACATGGAATATTGATTGAGAAAGCCATATACAAAGTTTGATTCGATTTTTCTTGACAGTTATTTTTCCATCTTAAAAAAATAATAATAAAAAAAAAGATTATTACATCACCTCACTGCCTCACTGGAATGATAGGTTTGTTGTTGTTGTTTTTTGTGATAAATTGGCACAAAACTAAAACAGTATGCTAAATATCACTCAAGATTGTATTTTTATGAGTGCATTTGTGATTACCTTATCCATTGATGCTTTCTGTGACCCCTATGAACTTTTAACCCGTTGAGGACGAGTCCCGAGTATACTAGGGCAGGTGTCTATGGGAAATGCGTGTTGTAGCAAAATCAGTCCGTCCTCAACGGGTTAAGTAAACACGTAAATACCAATATGATGTATAGATTTTGCATTATAGCAGCATGTCAGTAAAAAGCTAAATAGTACTTCATATTTTTTAAGCAAATATTACAAATACTCATCGACTGAATATTACTGTTACACTACTAGCATTTATATGTCAAGGGGGAAAAAATTATATTAGAAAAATTGTGTAGTTTACCTAAGATATTTGCCAGTGCCTGAGTAACACAAGAAAAAAGCTAGAGACACAGCTAAAGCAACAAAATGTATCAGTAGACCTGTTTTACCAAATAAAGATGATGAAAGGTTACCCATTTGATTTTTGGAAAATAAAACCCCCTCCCTCCCCCTCAAAAAAACAAAACAAAAAATAAAACAAAAAATTCTGCCTCGCGCATTATGAATGACCAACAGCGACTGCTCTTGAAATATATATAATGATAAATAGTGGCCTCTTACAGACCACTGAAGTCTGTCAAAAATGATGTTAATGGTGCTGAATATGAATATGAAATGAAACAAACTCTTTAATTTGTTTTTTAAACACAAGAATGAAGTCTCATCCATATAAGCAATCATTCATCCACCTACAATGACCATCTGCCCATAGTAACCGGAAGGAAATATCAAAAAAAAAAAAAATAGACATGCTTCATCAACACAGAATTCAATCATTTGTGAGCCAAAACACCAAATAAATAAGTTTACACAACCGTGACAGGAATGTTTTTGTACATTGTACATCCGGAAAAAAAGGGGGGGGGGGGAAGAAGAAGTAAATAAAAACAAAACATAAACAAAATCAATGTCTGATTGTGGTATCTTATTAAAGACCGAATCATTCAACAGTGTAAAACACTTCCAAAACATCTATCCGTTTCTGAAGAGGAATTCCATCTGATCCTATGCTAAGCAGAAAAACAGATCACTGAAAATTTTGGGGAAAAACTTGGACACATGGAGAAAAAAAAAATGAATGGTAAAAGTTTAGAGAGTAAAACAGACAAGCAACTCTGTATGATCTAGGTGTTCAGCAGCATGTACACAGAAAATACCAATTTAGATTTGTTTTTTGTTTTTCCCCCGAGAGAAATTTTCTCCTCTATTCTTGATGATTAGAGAAATACATTTTTTGGCATGTCCTCCTCAGTTGATCAGTGAATAAGTCCTGGCATGTGCCCATATACTTGAGAAAATGAAATTAGTGACATTTTGTACACCAAACAAACTGAGAGCCATGACTTAAAGACAAAGAGATCATGCAGAGATACAAGTTTATCTTAGTCTCTAGACATTTACAATTTGTTACTTTTTTCAAAGGTCTGATTTTTTTCCCAAAAAAAAATTTCACTGATCTTCTCTCCACTTTTCTGTTGTCATAAAAAGTAACAAAACATCATGATGGATATTTCCTATAAGTAAAGGAATGAAAAGGGGATTAGGAGCATAGAGTTACAAGAAGCTATGATGGAAGAATGATAACATGACTTGCAAGAGAAAGTGCTTACCGGTAATTCTTTTTCAAGTACTTCATTTGTGTGTGACTTCAAAGAGATCGTAACCTGATCATTAGAAGTCAATTTAGAAGTATATTTAAGGTGATGGTAATGAAAAGAAAATATATAAATCATGCAAATTCTCACTCCACTCCAATGAAATAATTTTGCATAAACCTCTCAAATTTGTTCTGGGCAATAATGGCGGTAGATGAAAATCTGATGTGCATTTCAAGGATTAGCTGGCTGTTATAAAGCAGAAAAACAAGCAAACACACAGAGAAAACAGACAAACAATCAAACAAATGAATGGACTGGAATGGAATGAGAAGACTGAGGAGTGCGTCCATTGAAGAGGGACAATAGAACCAGACTTTGTATTAGGTGTATTTAGGAAATTGCACAGCCTTGGTGCTTTATATTTGCTCACCAAGTATCATATTCCTTACTTCCGGAGAAGATGGACTGAATACAGATAATCCTTCATCTGTTCTGCTTGCGATGCATGAAATAACTATCCTCTCTTTCCTCCTACATAAAACATCATACGAATGCCGCAATCTACCCCTTCAACTAGTGTTTCTAAATAAAAATATATTTCTGACAACACACAGCACTGCTTTTCTTGTCTTCTCTCTTAAACCCTGGACGGATGAAATTTCTTTCTTTCTCTCTTAAACCTTGAACAGATTAAATTCATTTCTTTCTTAGGATCCCTTTGGTGCCTAATATATCACATAATTCATATGAATGGTCGGATGTTTAAAACAACAAGGAACTGAGAGTTAGTTTGAAAGGCTAGGCATTTTGAGGGCTAGATACAAACAATCGTCACCCTGGTTAATGGCAAGCAAAGATATTTACCCTTACTGAGGATGGAGAACAAAATAGACCAAAGACAGAGACAAACAGGAAGATAATAAGATAAATGACCAAACAAACGGCCAGAAAAGTAGATACTTTGAATGGCAAAACACACAACAAATGCTCCATTCTTTGGCAGATAATGACCACATTACTAAATCTACAAATACAAAGAGTTATTGTACCTATCTGGCCAAAAGGTCTGTATCAAACTTTGGAAAACATGCATAACTGAGATGGTCAGAATTACCCACATCATTACTTGACGTTTATTTATTTTAAGTAGTCACCTAGACACTCTGTAAGTAACTTCCATTCAACAAATTTTGAAGTACAAGCTAAACTTTCATGCAATAATTGAAGACAGCCTTTCATCTTGATAATGTGCAAAGTTCATGAGGTGTCACTAAATACCTGTGTAAACTCAAATATATGCAAGCAGACAACTACATGTACATCTGCAGCGCAGCTGAGACAGCAGAGCAACGTGTTGCGAGTAAAGCAGACAGGTAGACCGGAAAAGTTGCGATAACATAATGACATACCTGAGGGTGTGAATGGGAGCCATAATACGGCAGCATAACGGCTATTCCACCATACATTCTTGACGTCTCAAGCCCTACCAGCGAGCCGAATAACGCAGAGAATCACGCTTAGAGAAATGGCGGTTCAAAAACAATGAATTTACAGGGAACAGAAGCGGTGGACGGGCGTTGCGTTTCTCTGTACAGCGAGGACAGGCAACATGAAGGTTGGCGGATGACAGATGAAACAGAAGAAAAACCAAAACCGTGATGAAATGAGTCGATGGAAGAACAAGTTTGTTTTGCTTTGTGTTTGTTTTGTTTTTTGTGAATGTAAAAGAGGAATGGATATAAAACCCCAGCTACCAGCGCCGGGTTGACACGATTGAATGAAGAAGGGAGCACCGCGACAGCCAGTGCTTGCAACAGGCTGCGCAGGAACACGGTCCCGACAAGCGCGGTTTGCGCCTGCGCAGTTCCCTCCCCCACAAAGGTGCCAGAAATAGAACCAATGAGGTCATTTTCCTCCCCCTAAATTGCCCACTGCCTGTAGCGGCTATCCCTCTTTCCAGCGCTTTATTATTAGTGCCATTCTCAACAGAGGAACTGGGGCAAACTCTCATTTCCCTACGAGCCAATCATCAACTCCCAACCTGCGCGAAGGGGGTAGTTTAGGGTGGGGGGTTGGAATGGAGAGTGCCGGGCAATGTTTTTCTGGCAGGGCCTGTCAACTTGTTTTCGGAAAAACAATTCAGGACCTCACAAAGCATGTTTTCCCTAGATTTGGACGGTCAGGGGCAAACAAAAAACAAGGGAATCCCGAAATGAAGTAACCTGCCAATTCTGCACCAACCTACAGACCCCTAAGTCGTTGTGTTTAAGAAGACATGGATGCCATCCATTGCAGAATGCCAACTAATGATGAATTTCACCTGTTTTTCTGTGCCATTTGTGCCTTCTCCAACACACTGTCCGTTGCGGAAAAACATTAACACTAAAATCCTCGCTTGAGTTTAGTGGCAGGCTGAACAACTGTCAGCTAAAGGTACCATACATTTATCTGAGCCAACATTCTACTCAAACATCGTATCGGCCAGTGCAAACCTGCAAGGTGATGTGAAATTCTCCACTCCAGTCCAAATTTCCCTCTCTAGTCCACTTGGAGTCTGCACTGCACCATCTTGACGTAACTCTGAACACATTTGAATACATACATTGTATCTCTCTTGACTATGTTTGCTTACAGATTGAAAAACACACATCAAAACTTGTCTATTAACATGTTTGTTACTCAAATGTACTTTCAATCATGTTTTGAGTTGACAATAAGGCAAACATTTGAGAAATGTAATCCCAGAAGCTTGACTCAACCCTACTTTCTTGCCACAAGAAGAAAACTGTGATGAGCAAAATTATGTCTTTAAAAAAAATAAGCTAAACAGCATATTCTTTCCCACGGTCTTCTATAAATTATGCTAAGAGTGTATGGATGAAATCCCCCCTTCTTAGAATGGTCTGACAATTAAGGAAAATTATGACAGTCTGAAAATATCACCTTAAATATATATCTATTATAAAAATGATGATGATGATAACGATAACGACAAGCAAACAAAATACACACCTGTTTGTCTGCAGTAAGACATAACAAGGTACATATATGTAGTTACTGTCACACAAAACACCAACAAGAACACAGATGCAGACACAGACACAAACACAATCACACAGACACAAACACAATCACACAGACACAAACACAATCACACTGACACAAACACAATCACACAGACACAAACACAATCCCAGACACAAACACAACCACACAGACACAAACACAATCACAGACACTGACACAAAACACACACAGTCACTGATACATGGGGGGGGGGGGGTAGAGGGGAGTAGAGTAGGGCAGAGTATTCCCCTCTCATGATTTCCTCTTTATGGAGTTAGGACCTTAATCCTAGCACTCCTATTCCCCCTCCCCCCCCCCCCCCCCCACCACACACACAATCTGCAAGTTTTTCTCCTGCTACATGATGGGCAACAAATGTGATGTGTGCAAGCGCAACATCACCACACAAGCTGGAGCTTCCTCGTACATATTTATAGCGTAGTAACCAATTCTTGAACATGAGCCAAACTATCTCCATCTTTTTTTTCCATCTGCATCAACAATGTCTTGCACAGCCTGGTAATGACACGAACCACAAGGATAAAAATAGCCAGAGGGTACACTTAAATGACTGCTCATACAGTAGGTTGCTGCTCAGATATTCATGTCATGTCTGCATTGTATGTTTCAAGTGAAAATTGAGTTTGTTTATATATTTGTCTTCGTTATTTCATTTTGCTTTTAAAGAGCTTGTTCAAAAAAAAATACAGACATACTTAAAAAGTTACTATTTCTCTGGATACTTCATCAGCTTTTATACCAGTTCCCCCTCCACTGGAAAATGAACTACATCATAGTGGACAACTTCAGTCCATACAGCATCAATTGTGAGATTGCATCTTTGTTCAAGTAGCCCAAATAGTCTAGGTAGCCCAATCAGCCTAGGTAGCCCAAATAGCCCGGGTAGTCCAAATAGCCTACACTAGGTAGCCCTATAGCCTACGTAGCCCAAGTAACCCCAGTCCGAAGACCAGAGATGTGCATGTCAGTTGGGATGGTAGCAATCTTGGAGATTAGAGTCAGTTACAATGTCATCAACAGTGGACAGTACGCCACACTAACAGCTACATGTAGTAATAACAGAATCCTGCATGCATGGGGCCCACTTCTCATTTAGCATGGAGATGGGTGTCCCCGTCTCTTTCTCCTGTGCCTGCGCTCAGACCCGTTGGAAAACGAGAGGCTGCCCACTTCGTAGAACTGGACTAAATCGAACAAACTGTGGAGATGAAATCACAAGCTGAGAGCAATTAGTGTCTTTGGGATGACCCCTGACACCCATCCCCCATCCCCCTCTTTACCAAGAGACAAATGCCCCTTTCCTACACACATGGTACGGAAACCAACTTACTATAAAACCAGAAGTTTTCGTGAATTTCACAAGGAGCCAAGATTCACAAAATCAACATGCATGAGAAGGTTATTGTCTACACTGTGGATTGAATGCCGGTGATAATTCACGTAAAATGGCCGTCGACTCCAATTTGCAAAAATTTCATGCCACGTACCCTTTCGCGTTTCCCCCCTTGATTCCTCAAAACGAAAGGGGTGGGAGGAGGAGGAGGAGGAGAGAGAGGGAGGGAGGGGGAGAGAACAATTCAGAGAGAAAGAGGAAAGACAGACGCGCATGCACACACACACATACAGACATATAGGCATAACAGGTTACTAATCAAATTACAGCACGGCACTGCACTAAATCTCTTTGTCTAATACAGGGTAGAACACATCACGTGGAAACAGAGAACATGCTGTTGCGACTTGCCTCATCGTAAAACGGTGGTAAAAAAGTATCATACGGTTTGAAGTCCCTACCTCTTCAGAAAATTATTTAAATAAAAATTTTCCAAAAGCCCCAGACAAGCAATTATGCGTGAGGCCCTGGAAAACAATATAACCAAGGTTGCCTCGTGCAAATAAATCTATTTTGAGAAAAAAAAACAAAAAACAAGACATAGCCTTCATGTCTAAAGACTTGTTTTTTTTTTTATCTCCTTCAGCACTTCTATCTTCTACAACAAGGATACAAGGAAATAAAGTACTTTAATGTCTGTTAAAATGAATACCGAAATTCGCTCTCCACTGGCATAACAAACATAACAAAAACCAACAACATACAGACTGTAAAACATACATTGTACAAATGATTATAATAAATAGTATATCACAGCCTAACAAAAGCATTGCACAGACTGTGTCTAATTAATATAAACAGGAAATATTTATAATTCATCTAAAATGTCTACACACACACACACACACACAAACACACACACTCACACTCTCACCCACACAAGCTGTTTACAAAGCCTGATTACACATCCCGTGATACATATGAAACATAATAACAAACAACATAAATTATAAAAACATGTCAATCAGTCAATCATATCCCTTTCAAATTATAACCCTTTCCAAGATTGGAAAAAAAAAATACTTAAAGCAAGAGAAAATGCCTAAAACAGAATAAAACAATAAGAAAGCGGCAATTTATCACAATATAAGTGAACCATGGACTGCACATATTGCAAGCAGAACCTTCTTTGACAATAAAATGACAGAAGAAAAATAGACAATCACATGGCTCTCTCGCTAAAAACACACGAATGAAAATATTCACATGAAGCAATGCTTTACTGTGCAAGTTCATTCAACACATAATGGCATTGAGATATAAGGCACTAATTATCAAGGTGTCTAGCTCTGCCATTCTGATGAAAAAGGGAGGGTTTTTTCCCAAAAATTATTATTATTGCATCTTGATTGTAATTATCTCTTCTTCTTCTTCTCCAACCCCCCCCCCCCCCCCCCGACCCCTTCTTTCTTTCTTTTCTTGTTGTCATGTGGTCGAGGAAGAAAGTTTGGGGCGAAAAAGCTGTGAGAGGGGGATGGGCTTTTAATCACGACTTCCCACAATAAATGGAAAGTTTCAATGTTGAGAGGAAGTTGTTGGTCTGCTCCTGTAGTATACGCTCAAGATAGCTCTTGGGATCCCTCGAGGGTAGACGCGTCTGTTGTTCACAATCTGTCCCTGGGGGGGGGGGGGGGGAGGGGAGTTCTTGTAACTTTTGAGAGACAAGCCGTGTCAACTCCATCCATACTACCTGACTATAGAAAAGGAATTATTCCCTCCATCTTGCACTGTGAATGGTATGGATTCGCAAAGATCAAACAAGAGAGGGGAAAGTTTGCTGACACCTAGGTGTACAAACGTACAGAAACAAGCATTCACTTAACTGAGGGAAGAGGCAAGTGACATATTCTGAGAATGCCTTCTCAGTGACCATTTTTTTTTCCTACTTTGATTTGATGATCAAAACCCCCTCTCTCTCTCTCTCAGGGAAGTAAGCTACAGCATGTATAACTTTTTCTGAACTCTCTCAATGGTTCTGTATAATCTGCAGAATACAGCTCTGCATTCGACCAACCTCTTTAAGGACCACTGCCTAAAAATACCCACAGACATTGTACACAAACATAGTGGCAATCATACTGGCAGGGTTAATTCTGCTCCTGATGCTGCTGCCGCTGCTGCTGCTGCTGATGATAGCAATGATGATGGTGATGATGATGGTGATGACGGTGATGGTGGTAGTGATGGCCATGATGATGATGATGATGATGGTGGTGATAGTAGAGATGATGGGGATGATAATGGTGGTGATGATAGTAGTGATGATGATGATGGTGGTGCTGGTGCTGGTGGTGATGATGATGATGGTGATGATGGTGGTAGTGATGGCCATGATGATCTAATGGTGATGGTAGTGATGATGGTGGTGATGATAGGAGTGATGATGATGATGGTGGTGCTGGTGCTGGTGGTGATGATGATGATGGTGATGATGGTGGTAGTGATGGCCATGATGATCTAATGGTGATGGTAGTGATGATGAGGATGATGATGGTGGTGATGATAGGAGTGATGATGATGATGGTGGTGATGGTGGTGATGGTGGTGATGGTGATGGTGGTGATGGTGGTAATGGTGGTAATAATGGTGGTAATGATGGTGGTGATGGTGGTAATGATGATGTGATAATGGCGATGATGGCAATAATGGTGATATGGATGGTGATGATGATAATGCTGATTATGATGATGATGGAGATAATGATGGTGGCAATGACAACAGCAATATCGTTGGTGATGATGATCGGTGGAGATGATGGTGATGATGATGGTGATGATAATGATAACAATGACAATGAATGCTGTTGCTACTGACAGTGATGACAACAACTGTTATGATGATAGTGAAAATATTAATAATAAGGATGAGGAGGAGGATAAGAGTAATATGTGTTGACAGCAGTTGTGCTCAGCATGAATGAGCATTAATTATTGAGGCAAAACCTTGGTGTGCATGGCAACAACGTAAATACTCATTCACTGGTGCCTGGGAGAGCCAACTGTATCCGCTCGAAGTCAAATACAAAGTCACATGTTTAAACTCTATCGCTAATTTAGAAGTTTCTGTGAATATTACTGCAACATAAGATGTGAGCTGGATAATCCAGAACATGTAAAAACCCAAAACACATACAGGAAAACAGATTTTGAATATCTTGCCCCCTGTTTTTCTTCCTGATGTTGCTTATCTAAAGTACTACGACTTTCTTGATATTTGTCACAAATAACAAGATGATAATGCCTCTGTCTCTTTTTTTTTCTTCTTACTGTAATCATTCTTGGAAGTGTAACTTTTCTGATAATTTGTCGCATTACAGGGGAGCTCCTGTCATTACATATTGCGTCTCCCCAAGGACGCAGTACAGGAAACAAATTATAGTCATCAATCCAGCACTAATTGATTTCCTTGCAGCGTTTTATTTCACAGGCTACTGGGACAATATCCCCATCCCCCTAACCCCCCACCCCGTTACCCAATAAAATCATCTTACAGAAGCCGAAAACCTGTTGCAGAATTTGCAGAAGACCCAAATTTAGATAAACATGTTCGGTGCCAATTACCAGGGTTCCTGTTAAAACACACCAATAGCTGTCTGTTATTTCCCCCTTTCATACACAGAAGGGGCGAGACTTTGCTCCCCATTCTTTGGTAGCCTTTCACTTTCCTCTATCTATTCCTCAAATGTGTCCAGATGTCCGGCATTGCAGTGGACACACTATAATTTCATTACGCCTTCATCTTAATTGTGCCAATATCCATCACTATTTTTAGTCAATTCAAAATGTCTGTATGTGGTTTTGAGCATATCAGACAAAAAGGGGGCAAACCTACGGGGCCCCTGATGCAATCTGCATATTACTATGACACAGACCACCAGCATCCCTCAACATCTTCAACCAAGACCATCATGTCTATTTTCTCCGCCTGAGCCACATGATCCATTCCCCTTTGGGAACTTTGTGTTTATCACTTACGCTAAAAGCAAAGATTTGAGGTAGCTGGGCTGCCAATCAGTGACTAAATGACACTGATCCCAGATTACATCGTATTTGCATCACGCTTAAATTGGTACCACGGTGACTTCTTTATCCCCCCCCCCCCCCCCCCCAACCAGCAGACGTATTTTTCACCTGCAAATTTTCAACAAGTCTCTGGAAGCTTCAAGTGGATTATGAAGCACAGTGAAAACATGAACACATGTCCATATGAGACATTTGTGAATGTTGTGATGTGTGCCCAATCTCTGCATGGATTAAAGAAATGCAGGGGGAAAACATGCACAGGTTCATACTAATCCAAAGAGTCTGTGGGAGGGGGAAGGGGATGGGAATGCGATTCACATTTGTGCTGATGGGAGGACTGCCACTGGGCAAATCTGAGCAGATATCACCTGCAATACTAGCAAAAGCACTTGCTCATAAATGTGACCGTTAGAAACATATTCCATGCTTATCAGGTACATTTGTAAGTCTGAAACACACCTAGCTTTTACTTACGGATGCGCTTCTCAAGTAATGTCTGGCCAGTAATGGTCTATTAATGGCTTTTTACCGGTCGAGTTTGCTTCGACTTCAGTGCAGGTATGTAGTCAGAACTCTTAATCCTCTGAAACACAATTGAAGTTGAGAGGTGGAATTCACCTTGATCTTGTATTTACTTCCACTATGGTGCAAGAAGACACATACAGACTCTTCTATGTATACATGCATAGTGGGAGTTAATTCTTTATAGTTCTGTTCACACACACACACACACACACACAAAATTAACAGTTTTTGAAAATTGATTCTTGCAATGCAATGCATAAACCATTAGTTCTTGAGTAAGGACAGAAAGAATCGTAAACTCTGGCCACACGCACCACGATGCGAAAATTAGTTAAACTTAGATCTCTTTTTTCTTTTTGTTTAACTCCTGTAAACATTTGCCCTGCACAGCATGTGTGACTGGCACTCAAAGTACACTCTCAGTTGTTTAAATCCCATGATAGTAACTGGCTACACTAGGTTCACACACTCAGGTGCTCAGAGTCACGCCCTGCCATTACTTAGGCATGCGCATTCTGGGAATTCAATGTTCTTTCTTTGCAGACAATAATTTTGTTTTTGTTCTTGTTTTTAGTTGTGTGTGAACCGAAGCGATTAAATCAATTTCAGATCACAATGCAAAAACTGTCCACCCCTGTGTGTGAATGGGGCTTTTTGAATGATAGCTTATGGAAGACGTGACACAGCCATTGAATGGAAAGCCACCTGCAGCTAGTAGTCACCGAGGACACTCAATGCAATCTGAACACTCCATATACTCATAACCCTATACATGTACACAATGTATAGAAATGCACTCTAAAAAAACATGATTAAACACAAGTTCTCCTGCAAGTCTAAAACCCCTCGTGGCGCCTTATCAGAAGTCTATGTTCAATTTCGTCAAATCAAATTACCCTGTGACTACTGATGAGATTCTGGTTTCTGAAGTCGCAGTTTGGACTGGAAGGGAAATCGCCACAAATTGGGATAACAGACAGGGAACCATCTGCTTGCTGGGAAATATCAAAGATTAGACATTGGATTTGACGAGCAAAAAATACTCTCTTTGAGGAGCATTCTGCTTGACAAACCATTTGCTTCGAAAAATGGATTAAGTCCCAATGGAAATTCTCTGCATTATGCTACTGTAATACATGAAGGCACCATTATACTTCTCTGTTCAAACTCTGACGAGAGTTTAAATCAAAACAGTGGATTATATGCAAAGGGAAAAGGAAAATCATTAGCCAACCTGGCCATTAAGTCTTTATCTTTTGTATAATGGAAGATGTGACAGATACAATTATTGTATTTGTAACAAGGCAGCTAACACTAATCTCTGTGACTTCCAATATTAAAGCTTATCCTTAGCCCAATAAATAACTAAACCAAACAAAAAGTCACATTCACTGAACAGGAAAACCCTCATAAGGTTTAGACATTCGACAGGTGAACGCACAAAACACTCTTCTTCAGAACAGCATCTACAATGTACAAGGGTTATTTACAAATCCCATGAACTTATTTCTCCTTTGTGTGTGTGTGTGGGGGGGTGGAAAAATGCTGTTTCCTGCTATAAAGTTGGTGAAGGATGAAATCTACAAAATGATGAGTGCAGCCCTTCACCATGTGGACTACTTCCGAGAATAATTGCCCGACGCCTTGGCCCCCGCGGCAAAGCTACACCGATCTCCCGACGGCCTAATTGCAGACACCTGGCTTGTGTTATAACCAACATCGGACTGGACTAGCCACCGAGAGTGTCAAAAACAGGCGCCCGTGGTACACTCTGATGCGCCATCCGCTCTGGTCAGGATGCTGAAAGAGATATTGAAGTGGTCAGAGGATGAGGAGAGAGGATATCGGTGAGAAACAAACAGGGATATAGGATGAGGATTGGTGAGAAACAAGCTCACATAAATCGACTTAGTTTTATCATTTTACCACATGTATGGGTATCGAGAGAATCGCGGCACACTCTCTAGCAAGAAAACCATTATCACTACTGCACGGACAGACAGAGGCTGCAATTATCTAATGTGAGAGAGTCACATTTCAAACTGCATTTCAAATGGCATTTATGAATGTGGCTCAAAATGTGATTCTCGGATTGCTGTGTTTTTAAATCATCATACAATCACGATTCGAGCATTGTCACTGCACAGCTACTTTGTGCTGTTCGACTCGGAAAGTAAAGGTCAACTGCGTACCACCAAAACATGCCTCATCATTCTTACACGTATAATGGGTAGAAAACACAGCCAGAAATAGCTGGGAGTTAACCTTGAGATATAAACCTGTTTCAAAACGACATTGCGTTTACTCACTTGCAGAAAGGCGATCGTGGTCTCAAACGCATTTCAAAACGACCCTTGAATGGCATTTCAAAGTGGCGTTTCTCAACGTATTTGAAAACATGGTTGCATTTATCTAACGCCCGAAAATGCATCAAACATGCTCAGGATCGTGATTCTGCCTTAGAAAATTTTTAGATAAACGCAACCAAAGTCGAAAAATAGAAGTTCATCTGGAATGAGAAACTCCTATCAAAAAAGAAAAAAAAAATGTGAATATATTCCATTTAGATGTCATTCACTATAAATCCTGAAACAAAGAGATACCTCGGAGAAAGTTTGCATCCTGAAGTATTCAAGGAGTAAAAATTACTTGAATATGCTCGGATCATGCCAGTAATGATATAACAAATACCACGTGGTAGTTGCGCTCAATGAGTTAACTCTGATGATCACATCTAGCCTTTGCTAAGTTTGGAGCTCAATCACTATAAACCTCATAGATGGACAATTTCGACTATCAAACCATATGTGTACATGTGCACAGCCTTTTATCGCTTTAAGCACAATGCACTGGTTACAAGAACAAATTCAAGCATACGAAATTAAAAAAAAAAATGTTAATACAAGTCAAACATATTTTTTTACTCAGACTATTTGAGCCACAGTTTAGCACAGAAAAGCCTATAAGCTCTCAGTCCCTCTCATGCAATATGGAGTGGTCTTTTTAGCTTCCTGCCAGCATACGATATGGTGGTTCCACTTGTATTGAATGACACTTACTGTTTTAGTACTCTTATTTTTTTTCTCTCTCTCTCTGCCATGTCTAGTTAGAAATTGACACACATGTGGGATTGGAGAGTGGTGTAACACTATCAGGGCCGTACCTTGAAATAGTACACAGACAATTAATACATCCACTAATTCAAGGTCAAAATACATGGGATGGATATGGAGGGAGCCCCTTCAGCACAGCAAGTCAACTTTACGATCAACATTACCTCAGAGGGAAAACAGAGGGTCGAGAAACTTAAAGCTCAGTTATGAACATTTTTACCTACATTATGAATTATTGTGTGATAGGTGCATTTAAGGGAATGGAATGTATTCCTTGCCAGTGTTAAAACAGAGAAATGGCATATAAATGTGGGATATTGTATCTTTGGTAGAAGTGCAAGTCTTGCTACTAGTTTATGAAATATTGAGCTAAGCTATGATGGCAGAGATCCAACATAATGTCTATCCAAAATTCTACCCCCTCCCTAAAAGAAACCAACCAAACAAACAAACAAGCAAATAATGAACAACACACTGATAATACAATTTTGTACTTATATACCAAAGATACTCTCTTTCATCATTTTTAATACAGATTTTGCAAATTTTCTGGCAAGTACAGTACCCATTAACTTTCACTAGCTGTGATAATTTCTTCAAAAAATAAAATAGAATAAAGTGAAAGAACTTATTTAACTGACCATGCCATAAAAAAAAAAAATCATCTAATGATTTCTTGAAATACATTCAGATGTCCTGCTTGAGAATTACTCAGCAGGAAATATGACTAGAAGCTGTGATAACTATGATTCGAACTCAGTAATTATATGAACATCTCAAAAGTAAAAAAAAAAAAAAAAAAACTTTCTATGCAATGAATAAAACACAACCCAAACTTCAGTACAGAATTCAGCAGCCAAAGAGAGACATTATTAAAAACGTGGGTGATGTTGGGCTCACCAAGTACTGTAGTTGACTGACAAAGAACAACAACAAACATATACGTAAGATATATAAATGAATAAAACTTTCTTTGCCTAACATTTCTTACTTACTGTCATTCTGAACAATGTTTCTTACTTCAGCAGAGATTTGCTCCGCTGCCCCCATTCCCCCTCCCCCCCCCCCAAAAAAAAAAAGAAAAAAAGTTGTGACCTCCTTCCACAGTAGAAGTCCACAGAGGGCCATCTTCTCTTTATCTCTCCTTTGGCGAGCTCGCCCCTCTATTCTGCCCACCCCACCCCACCCCCTTCAGCTATTCTGGTCCCCCTCACATCTCCCTATCTCTCATTAATTTCTTATCCCCGGGTCTTTCACAAACAAGCTTTCCTCTCCAATGCGTACTGGATTATTGATATATCCTGTTTTTTACGAGAACGCTGATTCAGATCGGACGGACTGAACTTTGTGACCCCCCTGTTACAGGATTCGCGCCACCTATCCAGTAGCAAGCGACAACGATTGGGCGGTGACGTCACACCCAGCCCGCACGTCAGACAGACAGCATCTCGCGTCGAAAGTCGGGGCGATAGAATTTATTTGTTTACAGTTGCCACGGTAATTAACTATTCTGACGTATATGCTCCCGCACCGATTGCCCAGCCTTTATTTTTGTGGGCGTGGATATGAGCTGTCTTGTTCAATCCAAACTGTTACCACTGGTCCCAAGGAAAACATAATTTGATCACAATAGTCTTCAATCATAGATTGTTGATTAACTTCCAGTGCCTAATTGGGTATCCCATCTAGCATCGTCACTTCCGTCAGTGGCGGAACTTTGCGGAAAATTGGGCACTTCCATTAGTCATGATTTTGGCACTGTTTGCAATCTCAATTTTGTTGCATATACTGAACTGTTCAATTCAGGTTCACAAAACATTTACTAGTATACAAAGAGGGAGAGAGCTCTAAGTGTAATGTACAGACGGTAAAAAAAAAAAGTTGCAAAAGATTAAAGGTCGAATTCAACATCACTATTGCAATGGATGCAGTATCTGCCATTCACTTATTAATGTACTCCTACATGGGAGTTTTTGTTTCTGAAATAGAAAAGGAAAATAGAACATAATTTTCATCTCCATGTGATAGCCTGTCCTTGCCCTATAAATTGTGATCTGTCAACACCTCATGGTATCATTAAGAAAACCTACATAACAATTCTGTTTGAAGCAGGCAAATAAAGAAAAAACAAAGGAAATACAAAAAGAAAATGAAAGTTGTTGTGGAGACAAAGTCCTTGAGAGCCCTCTATTCAGAATTTACAAACAGCTCCTCACGATCAAGTTCATTAGGAGGAAGTCTCACTCTTTGGGTCAGTGTGAATGGAATGCAGCCAGCACAAAGAATGCCACCTATACAGCAAAGGGATTATAGCTTATTAAGTTGCCATGATTAACAATGAGCTTTCCATTGACCTTGGTAACAAGGCCCTATATGCACAGTAACCCTGCGAGTGCTAATGACCGGCTGGTCGGCCTGTTGTCGCGGGGATTACGTGGAGCAACCTTAACCCCTCAGACACCAGAGAGGGAACGACTCCTCTCCAACCATCCCCTCTTAACCCCGCCTTTAACCAAATGGGTGCCCACGTGCATGCTACATGTCTGCGCAGGCCTTTGTGGGAAGGGTAGGCTTAAGACCGTGGGTGCAGCTGCAATTAAACCAGGAGGAAAAGAGGAATTAGAGGGTCATTTCCTTTTGGGGGCTTCTCCACGTCTCATCCCATCACGGCCCGGTGCGGACCTTGTGAAGGGCATCAGCTGAGTTTGCGTGCAAACTACAAAAGACACTTTCTGGCCACCGGGATTAAGCTGGAGCAGGGCCTGGCTCAAGGCGGGGAACAAAAGGAGGTTGGGGGTACAGGGCGAGGTCCGATGATGAATTCTGGACCCCAGTCCGATGCCATCTTAGTAATCAGCATCTCCTTACCTACTTTTGCCCAAGATTGATCAAATGGCTCAGTCTGGAGTCCAAAGCCTCCCTTCCAAAGAATCCTGCATGCACCGCCGGACACCGCACCAGTCTTTACCAGGCTGGCTGGACGCAATACTCCACTCATCGTAATAACACTGTCTGAAAAATCAATTGCAAGTACCAACTTGCAAGTGCAATGACATAATTCATCTCAATCACTGAATTTCAAAACAATTAAGAAGTTTTGAACCTTGAATACAGCACACTCACGCATGCAAGACAAGATAGAAAATCCTTCCAGAAAAAAAAAGAAAGACAAAAAACAAAAGGGACAGCCGGTACGGACGGCAGATGAACTGCATAAAAACAACCCACAATGACCTGGGACAATGCCAAAGCATTGCCACACACGGCCCATTAAGTCAATGTAATATTAGAAGTGAGAAGATCATGATTTTTACACCTTATTACTCCTGCCTCTCCACCACTCCAATTCTGCTTAAAATTTGGGAGCATTTTTCCGAGCTGTTGTGGGTTTTTTTTTTCTCCTTCCCGCAGAGCAATGTGCCAGATCTGACTTGTGAATATTTATATACAGTGTATCTTTATAATTCATGTCACACACACTGGACATTACAGACACAAAGCAGACTCTTGTTGCGTGAATCAAATTAATTAATTTCCAAAGTTACTTAACTGGGGCTCAAGCCAAGAAGGAGAGAAAATGGTGCAGCCTCACGGTCTTAGTGTCAATGTCCTTTGTTATTTCTACTTTCACTAAAGGTTATCCTCAGTGGTTCCATGACATTTGCTCCTGCATCGATTGCTCCCATGAAATATCTGCACGCTAAGCCAAACATAAATTCTACCCACAAACATAACCCTAACCCTAACCTTAATCCTATTCCTCATATCAAACTAAACCTAAAACTTTATTACAACCCTAACCCTCACCATAAGTCCTTGGAGAAAATAAGTCCGAAGCAATTGTCGCAGGAGCAGATGTTGTGTCATCATCCTCAATACCTCAACAGAGACTATTCTACTTCATCACTGTCACTACTTTCACTATCACGGTTCTTTGTCAAGCAAACCTCATCAGTTTTATTTCATTTTTTTCTTCACCACAGAGAGGTGATACTCGGGTGTGTTTTTTGTTTTCAACTCAAAGTTTAAGTGCCCTTTTTGCAAACCCAGAAAATTAGATTCCTTTCATTTTAAGCTGTAATAATGTAGAGGTAGGTAGTTCAGATTTTTTTTTTTTTCAGAATTATAAAACTGGAAACTTTTTTATGATGAAGGAAAACAATACTACAGATAACCAGTGAATTTATGGGCGCCAAAAAACTTCCAACCATTAAGCTCAGTACAAAAGGGTCACATGTTCTCCAGTGACATGGGATTTTCCGTTTTTGTTTTTATAAAAACTCTCAGATATAATGATTATTTCCATAAGATTTCAAGCAAAATATTACAAGACATTATTCTTCAACCATGCAAAATTTTGTGATGTTTGCAAAAGGGGAAAAAAAAACAACCTTTATGAAACAAGATGTTTGCAAAGGTATCTGCTGAGCTTTCAAGACATGTGGAGAAGTTATCTTTTATCAAAACCAGCATTTGCTCTTCACAAACTGAGAAAGACAGACATGGAACTAATAAGTGTAAAGTTGACATCCTTGAAAACTTATTTGGTCAGCATTGCTATGATAAGTCTGTGAACCAGGGAAGCAAGGGGCAGATATATGAAACACAACTGTGAAACAGCCATCATAACTGTATTAAAGAGATATTCAAGTTTCGTGCAGGGTTTGTTTTTGTTTTTTTTCACATATGACCGTGTCAAACAAGGCTCTCCAATAAATCCGAGATGAAGAGCTTGCTGATGTGAAATCAGCCCCTAATAACTTGTTGACAAACTATTTGCCACTTGGGTTTCTATTTCAAAAGTTGCAGATCACACGTCTACAAAGTCCATACGAAACATGCAAAACATTGAACAGCCCACGATAGTCATATATTGCACCTCCTCTCTCCCCCCCCCCCCCCCCTCCGTCCCCAAAGGAAACCATTGCTCATTCCGACAAATTCCCCCAAATCTGGGCCTAATGATAGGAAGGTCACAGTCATTACAGGGCACTAATTAAGCAGTTTGAGGGCGAGACCAAGGTTGTGGGTGTCCAATGAGCCCCTATTTTTCATTTATTTCTCTTGTTTTTTATTTACAAAATCTGCTTTGATGGCCTTGACATATGGGGAAGTCGGATTAATGTTACTAGGAGAAGGAAACTTGAGGAAGTTGGATTGCTTCTAAGAATCGACAGGTCTTCTTCATTTGCAAATAACTTCTAGGGTTTCTTGACGTTTTGCCAGAGAGATTACATGGAAGATTATCAGAAAGAGAGGGGGGGGGGGAAGCTTGTAAACAAAATGCAACATATATTCAAGTGGTATATGTTACCAATACTTGGAATGATGAAAAGAGAGCATAAACACCCATGATCTTTGGAAACGTGACAAACACGTCAAGGACATAGAGTGCAAGTCGACTTCAGATTTCACCAGGTAAAAGATGTTGTGACATTGGTTATTGTCACACTTGAAAATTAGAAGTTGATATGAGATCTTATGTCTCAGTTCAATATAATTTCTGCCATTCTGGTTTAGTTTGGTTTCATTATGTTCATTTTGAGCCAACTTGGAAAAGTTGTGGTATTTTCAATAAAACTGGTACAAATGTACCTGCCATTCATACAGTACTCATCTTGGCCTATAATGAAAAATCTTTGACTTTTGCTTATGAAAAAAGTGGTAATCAGATGAAAATCAGACGAATTGTTGTTGTTTTTTTCTCATGAAAACTGAAAGGAGATTATAGTCTAGAATGTGAAATTCATTTTATTACTGCCAACTAGAGATTACCTTATCATAATTCCTCTTTTTCAAAACTCTATTACATCCAAATCCTTTGTATGCTTCTTCTCAATTTTCATCGATTTGCATGCAACTTTTGAGAGTTTACCAAGAGAGCTTACCATGAGAGTTTACCATGAGAGTCACTCCCAATTACAAACTTGCTAGATGGTTGAGTTTTTCTTGGCATGTTTTCCCCAACAGAGGGCAGCATACAGAAACTTACGCTGGAGAATTCCTCCAGGAGGAGTTTCAAACAATGCTTTATAGGCCTCACGCTCCTAATTCAACTCGCGCATTGCCTACCGGGAAGGCAGTACAAAGATGAGGTAATGTTATTTTTTACCAAAAAAATCATTAAAAATCAGTCAAGTGGAAAATTGCCACTTTTGGTAGTGTTTGACATTGCTTGAGGACAGGAGCTTTTGCAGGTTATGAAGAAGTTGAATGAATCAGGGTTTTTGTATTTTTAATGATTTTTTATTGATGTATGAGGTAATTTGCTATTTTTATCATATTTGAGAGTGACTGGATGACTAGTCTCGTATGGAGGCTCTTAACTTTTTTTAGAGCTGGACAACATCCCAAAATATGTTGTTTGCTTGAAAGCAGAGAAAATTTCCCTTCATCTACTTCAATCTAAAAAAATTCTATGATTCGATTGATTTTTTATGATTCATGGAATATGCTGCATTTAACACAGGTTTATATGGGAGCCCGGAAAAGGAGCGTGAGGCCTAAATCCTACGCAGTAGCTTACGGATTAAGGGGGTGGGATTTCATCGCCTCAGCAGATATTTGCAAAGCACGTCTACACCCCCTCAAGACCGCAACACTACCTCCAGAAAAGCATGCTCATGAGCTGTGCAGCCAACCACATCCCACCGCCATCCGCATGGACAATTGTCACCCCTTCCTCTGACAGCAGGGGGCGCTGTTCGTATCTGGCAACCACACGGCACAGAAACTGCCTCAAGTGAAAGTCATTTCCTGTAACATGAACTTTCATAATAACAGCGAACTTTTCATGGGGGGGGGGGGGGTTTCGTTATTGATGTTTTTTGGTGTTTATTTTTTTTTTCTTTTAATTGCCCTTGCACGCAAGAAGAGCCGGAATCTGGGAAAGAGACCACAAAAAAAGAGAAAAATTTTTGGCACCATCCTGCACAAAATGTACATGTATTGTGGTCTCAGTGCCACATAAGATTTGATACCGGTATGGAAGCAATCAAGTGTATGTGCGTTCTAACTGGAGTTCACTGAAATGGAGGAGCATAGGGTTTACGAGTGTGTGAATTTCTTTTCATGTGCCTAAAAGGGCCATTATGTGCACACCCCAAATGGAATACCAATGGCAAGAAACATACACTTCATCATAGGGGCAGTCTATCAGTTCTGGTCTAGTTCTTAGTTATTCAATCTAGCTATTGTCACATAGCAGTTTTTATTTTGTTTTTAAAGCAACAGCTTGATATGGGTCAGAGAAGCACCAATGTGCCAACTTGAAAGCAATTCACAGAAGGTTCATCCCTAATTATTCTGTTTCTTTTTTTGTCTAGCACTAGTATACATTTTTTGAGCTGATGTAGCAATTTTGAGTACTGCTTTGTCTCTGTGTTTGTGTAAGCATGTGCCTGTAAGTCTGTATTTTTATATTAACCATTAGGTGACATATCGTAGGAAACAGCCTTACATTTCAAGTAAACACTCTAAGAGAAAACATAACATGTTTCTATTCATCCTTTTCCTTTGAAAATTCATAAAATAGGAATATGACACAATTTTGAGGCACACAACCAGCAAACAAGTCTATCCACATCTCCATAGTGACTGCCTCTATTGTGAAGACTTGTTTATGAGACATTGTCCCTGATATGTAACCTACACAAGTGGCACATATCATATCGATACTAGCAACCATCAACAGACATGATTGTTTTTATCTGTAGATCACAGTAACCACTGAGACCAAAAAAACAAAACAAAACAGAAACACAATACAATTACATTAAAAAATTATTGGCTCTGCCAAGTTGTTGCATTTGGAGCTCTGTGGTTATGCCTAGGCATCATTAATCTCTGTCATTTTGTCAATTTATGATTTCTAAACTTTCTTCACAATCTTTTTCTTCTAACCCATTGCTCTGTGGTTACGCCTTGGCATCATTAGACTTTGTCATTTCTTCAATTAACCATCAAGATTTAAAATACAAGTGAATGATTTCTTTACCTTCTTCATGATCTTCTTTTTCTTCTACCCTATTGCCTCCCCCACTCCCACCTCTTTATTGGTCACTTTTGGATTCAGTCTATGCAGCCACCGAAGAAGGAAGTGAATATTCATAAAAACATAGCAACTGAAGGACAGCCTCAAGTTTCTTCTGAATGACCAGGCTAAGAGGATACTGGAACACATATAAAGTGTCTTACACTGTAAGCACCCTTGGTACCCCAGGTGTGGAGCACCCTGGGTACCAACCACTGAATGGTCAGGGCCACACCAAGCTCTTCCAAATCGGTACTACTCAGGGGGGCCATTGTACGATTAATGCACAATACACAGGGCACTGGTACAAATCATACACCCGATAGTAACTTTGGAGCCGTTGGAAAAACACTAGACGGAGCCGAGCGTGTTTCCAACTGTTCAAAAATTGTGGATGATGGATTATTCTGATGAAGTAATGTGCATTATTTGTTTTATAGGATGGCGACATGATTCAAATTCCAAAGCAGCCATTTTCATATGATTCCCAGGCCTGCACCAACTCGAAGCTGACTGATTTACAACCATTAACCCATTGAGGGCGAGTCCCGAGTATACTCAGGCAGGTGTCTATAGATGGGAAATGCGTGTTTTAGCCAAATCAGCCCATCCTGAATGGGTTAAGACAATCGAATGCTTATTCTCCAAGACTGGGCATAACTTGCATGTTTTTATGCAATTGGTTTTGTTAATCAAATCAGTGTACACTGAAACACATCATTCTCAACTTAGCGGAAGGTGCATTCCAATGTCTTTTGTTAACCCGTTGAGGACGAGTCCCAAGTATACTCGGGTAAGTGTTTATGGGAAATACGTGCTGCAGCAAAATCAGCCCGTCCTCAAAGGGTTAATCATATTAGTACTTTAGCAGTGGTTGACATATGATATCTCCAACAGAATCTTTGTTTGACTGTATTTTGTGGGGACATTCAAATAATCTGAAGAAATTTGGTAGAAAAATTATGACAAAATATGTATGGCACATGTTTAGACAATTCATTTGGCCACATACAATTTTGTAAGTGATAATGAGAAAGGGTATCACTTATCAACACAAGTCAACATGTACAATGTATTTGCATTATATAGGTCCTTTGTGTGTAGTGTGTGTTAACCCTAACTACAGTAGGCCGGGCTATTTAGGTAGATCATAGAGCCAGGGAGGGGGGGGGGGGGGGGCCTCCCAGGCCCGCCCCCCAGATCTCGGCCGTCGACCGCGCGATCGCGATGAAAACTGGCTTACACATTGCCTATGATGTAATCTAAAGTACCATGAAGTTAAATAAAAAAAATATATATATATTTATGCTAAATTATGCTAATTTATGCATAATGATGCATGAAATCAGACAATTTGGTATAAATCACTAAATGAAGCTCAAAATGGGCACATTTTTTGTGTAAATATTCTTTTTAGTGTCCTGAGCAAATATTAGTGAAAAATATTGTGCCATCAGAAAAAATTTCTGAAGTATTTTATTGTTTTTTGAATTTCTTATGTATTTCTTTGTTTTTTCAACTTTATGTTTTTCATTGTTTTTCGATGAAGCTCGTCCGTGACATTGTTCCGAACAAGAAAATATGTTATTTATCAATTTTAATCAATAAAGCCCCCAAATAATCATGCTTTTATGAAATTTGCCTGTAAGCACAGTTTGCATTGAAATTGTACACGAATTCACGTTTTTGAGCAGTTTTTGGTCTGACATGCACGTACATATTTATGCGCAACTTCGGAACCGGGCGCCCGGGCATCGCAAATTTGTTGTCAAAAGATGCGGGAGACTCGAAAGAAAAAAGTCATGAAACATCGCGGCGATAGCTTTTCCCGTTAGCAATACATCGCGCGGAACATCGAGGGGGGGGCGGCCTAATTAGGGTTAAAAAGCCTCTCCTGTACTTAAAAACTACTCAAATACAGTAGCAGTGCCTGGCAAGCACTTATCAGCGTATTTAACCCTGTACACCTATTCCTCGTTTCCCCTCAAAAAGGTCATCTAGAAGCACAAGCAATCGCCTTCATAGATACATCGACATAATTAAGTACCAAAAATGTCAACCCCCATCAACAAAACTTTCAAACGAGCTGAAAACAGGCCTTACATCAGCAGCCCAAAATACAACAAATTACTCCACGAAATTTCTTTCTTTTTTTTCCCCATTTTTTTTTTCTTTCCTTGTTGCCCGCCCCCAGTCATGTGATAGTGGTCACAGGACCATAGAAGAGAAATTAAAAATAAAGCCAAGTAGATTTTTTTTCTGTGTACTTCCGCTCAACAATATCACTTTTGCTCTGCAATGATCACTATCTGGTCATCGCAAAAGGTCAGACAAAGAAGACGATCCTCCTTGTACCAATCTAAATATGATGCTGCGTAAGTTATAAAAACAGAACAGTTCCCATTCCTTTGTTCCCCACACTCCTTTTTGCAAACATAATTCTAGCATCATTTGCCCGAAACATCAGAAACAAATGGTGACTTTCTAAAGGCAGGCGTTAAACTTTCTGGATGTGTTTACAATCACACAAATACAACGTAGATTGTCACCTTGGGTGAAGAAAAAACACCTACAAAAGCGGCATGTTCATGTTCAATACACCTGGTTCTCATCACTCATATCAAGCCTACCCAAAGACGCTTTTCATCCATTTTGAATTCTGGGCCAGGAAAAAACAAGAAGCCACAAAAGTTAAATGGTCTTTCCACAAGAATGAAAGAGAGAAAGATAGTCCCAACATTTACCTCATAATAACAGTAAGATAAGGCTACTTGAGATTTTATCTGGATGTAGAGATTACTGCCAAGGGGATTTCCTTGGAGAGAAGAAAATTTGCGGACGAAACCTTTGCCAAGCTAGGTTGGAAGTTTGATCTCTATGCATCAGATTTTTAACCTGTTTCCTCAAGAGATAGTTATATTTAATCATCACTTCCTAGGGTTACGATATGACACAGACAATTCCCCTAGACAACAGGATGGGGGAAAAATTGATCTGCGGAATTGAAAAAACCTGTGAAATGGAACAATTTTCTGAAACAGAAATACATGATTTACACACATTCAAAGAAAGAGAAATAATTGTAGAGATGAAAATACTTCAGACATGGATAAAATGAGATGGCTTTGTGGTGATCCTTTGTCCAGAGATGCACGGATCCCCTATCTCAGACGTCTGTAAAAATATGAAGGTGGAGAGATGATGGGTGTACAGTTCATATCACAAGATTTTCACATAACTTTGCCCAACAACCACCCTGACAAACACCTAGTCATGACACCAAACAAAAGCATACAAATTTAGAACTGAGAGAAACAAACAACAGCTCTTTGTGTGTTCTCACAAACTTTGGAATGGTATCCTGGAGGAAAGTTGCATTTCACTATGTATGCAAGCACAGATAGAAAATGTTCAAAATCAAACATTTTGAGTGCGACTCATAGGACTGACCTGGACTTGACATTAAGATTGAAAGTAATTGCCTTACAGAAATTTTGCTTCTCAAATACAAAAACTCCAGCATTACTTGTCACTGCCCCAGAATGAAATTAAAAAAATTCTCTATCTAAAGCAAATTGTGGTGGTGAAGAAAAAAAAGAGAGAGAAGTGATAACAAATGCTAATGGTACTATTGCTAATGACAATATCAACAATGACCATTATATAATTGTTTCCATTTTGGAGGCTGTAGCTGTTGCCTTTATTCTCCAAGCCTAACGGGATACTTTTCAAGTCAAGACTTTCAGACCTTGACACTGGACAAGGGCGTTATCTATTATACCTTTAGCACTTCTCTTGGTAGCGAGGACAGTTCGGGTACTGGACTGAGTTTGTTGGGCTGGGGGATCTCCACCGCCCCCGGAGCGCTGGCAGAGAGGAGGGGGTTGTTGCCCCCCTGCAAGAGGTGCATGAAGGAGCCGGCGTCGGAGCTGGAGCTGGACACCCCCGCCCCCGCCCCCGTCGCTGCCGCAGCAACCGTCGTCGGGGTAGTGGATGTGAGTAGCTGGTCCTCCTTCTCCTTCTCTTGGTGCACCTGCTGACGCATCAGCTCCTGCCGCAACGTCGTCCTCATCGACATCGCTCCCGGGGAGAACTCCGTCCCCATGCGGAGGGAGCTGTTTGGGTTGAAGTAAAAAAATGACACAGGGCTTGTTATTTGTTGTTGTTTTGAAATGACAACAATGAAATATACATATATACACATAATATGTATGCAGGAAAAAAAAACACAAAAAGAAATAAAGATGGAACGACAGAAGCCACAACCTCCCAGGAAGAATACTGTATACATTGAATATTTCGAGAGGTTTTTATCTTCCCATATTTCGCAAGTTAGGTGCTACTCGTGAAATTAAAGACACGCGAAAATAATGACTCTGATCTTGATATGAATGTGACGCACACGTAGGTATTTTTCTGTTCAGCAGAGTACTCCACGATCCCAAATTCAACCACTCGCGAAATCATCGGGAAGTCTCAATTGGCGAAAATTTAGGCTCACTAAATATATAGCGTATACAGTCTTTGACTTTCAGAGCATAAATCAGAATCTCCGGTAACTGTTCAACGTTTTTCAACAGCCATCTTGGAGATCTGACTCGTATGTCATGTGACATGGGACAAGATTTGTTTGCTTTTATTTGTTTTTTTGTTTTTTTTAAATATATCTCTAACACTTACAAATACAAACACATACAGATGATAATTTTTTTTCCTACTTTCAACTAACAAACTCACTCTCTTCTGATTTCTGGATGTTGGGCATGTTACCTCATTACACCCTTGTCACATCTATTTTATTTGTCACAAGGAATTCTGTTCATTCAAAAAAAAATTGCATTTTGTGGCAACAAATGAAAAGCCTCAATGAAAAAAAAAAGAGAGTAAAAAAACATATTCAGAGCTTTGTTGTGTTCATCATTCAGTGAGCTTCTTTACCAACTTCTATCATAAGTACATTCCATATCACGATTTTGTACACCTTACTCCATTGCCTGGCACTCTACTACAACATACACAACTTTCAATACCCTTACGGACTCTTTACACAGTTTTGTACAACTACAAGTATGGATGTGAAATCCAAGGCCAAGATGAGCTCTGCAACTCCTTAATTTAGAGATGAAACCATTTTAAACTTCAGACATGTCTGCGTATCCAGAATCGAGCAAACCTGATCGGAAGACACCTCCGGACTGTGAGTGACCATACATAATTTGAGAAACGTGTTTGGGAGAAATACACCATGTATGCTACAAGTTTGCTTTGACACTTTTTTTAAAAACCAGATTAGTGTGAAACCTGTTTTAATATACAGCATTGTACCAAGCAATTTTTTCTGAGTTTGGAACCTTTCAACATGTATCTGGCAAGTACACTTGCAGTACCGGTATACAACCCCCATCGTACCCTCTCCTTATCGATGGGTGTCAAGTACATCTGTTATCACTAGACATAGACGATACCTGCACATTGTACACGTACTGCACTGAACATACAATCTATGAGTGCATGTTTAAGATAAGGTCTTTTTCCATACGAACTTTACAAAGGTCAACCTTGACAGTTTGAGTGGGGGGGGGGGGGGGAGCAAAACCACAACAGTTTTTTTTTTTCTGTTTGTCCTTTTGCTTCATGTTTAGCACTGAATACAATAAGATAAAGAGTGAGGGTATCAGTGTATTTCAAGCATCAAACACTGCAATATCTATCTAGCTTCTCTGAAATAAATAATTGTGACCACGGTAATTATGTGGTGTCAAAGCATAATCTACATTCGGCTCTCTTCGCAGGGCATCTGCCCGCATATTTGATATGACCATACAGATCAACTTGCTGGTACACCATTTACAATGCAGACAGCACTTTTTAGATCTATACCCCTGTACCAGACATGCTGAAAAAGCAAATGTCAACAAAACATGCATGTCCTGTGTACGCAATAGAGTGTCATAAGCTTCAATTTACCTCCACCCTCCCCCCCCCCCCCCCCCCCCACCTTATTGGGTTAGCTTGACCTGGTGTCCGTCAATAATTACAGCATCAGTGCAATGGTACCACTCAGAAGAAGTAATTCCTCTCCAAGTAGGAACAGTCCCAATTTTTTGATGCCTTGTGAAGGGAAACACTTTGTGGTGGGGGGGGGGGGGGGCAAACATGCAAAGTAAAAAGGTGAATCTTCTCCTACAGCAAAGTTCACTCCTGAAGGAGGAGTATTGTGTAAATGTGAGCAATTTTTTATTCTAAAAGCAGGGACTGCTTGATATGGGGTCTGTGTCAATTCCCAAGGTACATCATATGAACGTGATACTTGACCACTATATTGTCACATAGAGGCAAGCACAGACATTTTGCAAAAAGAGACAGAGCTGGGAATAACTTTCCAACTCGAATTCGATTCGCAGTCTCAGCTGAAGAGCAAAATTTTAAATAGTTTCAATGGAAGAAAACTGCTACACAAAAGTTTATGTAGCAGTGGTTTTAAAAATGAAGGGTAAATTGCAATGCAGAACGAGGAAAGTTATTCCCCACAGAGAGTGAAAAAAAAAATGTGTGTGCTGAATGTTCAGACTATGAAGCTACCAACAGCACAAATCTGGGATTGCTGCTGTTATCAAGATTGCAGACTTTTAACATGGAACGTATTGGGAACTTGTTGCAACAGTTGCGCGTATTTGTGTTTAATGTCTGCACTTGTGCTAGTCATTTCATGCAAGTCTTAATGTATAATGGCACAAAGGTTACAAAAGCATACAGAAAAATATTTCAAGCCTACCCTAGGCCAAACTATTTCGATATAAAGTCATCAAAATGGGATCGACAAAGACTGCTTACGATGGTAATCCACCTGCCTTCAATTGGTTTAAGACAGAAGCAAAGATGTATTACAGCACATTACGTACACTGGAAATTTTTGCAGTGTGGAAACTTCCGCATATGTTTCACGCCACTAGAAACTAGCATGAAAATGATAAAAGCTGGTGATATTTTCGCTTGTTATATGATTCACTATGTAATGTCTTAATATTTCAGAGAATTAGAAACACACAAAATTCATCCCATCTGGAAGAGCACGATACCGGTACATTGCTTGTGTAAAAGTATCCACATTTACAGTACTTCTAGCACACCTTAGAAGAGAAACACACACTGAACGAAATCTCACTGCCATCATGTTCATATCATTTTTTGAGAAGGCAGGCATATAAAAACAATGCATGTTTCAGATGTTCACACTGGGAAAAAAAAAAGAAGAAAATGCTCATTGCAACTATGCTCATTGCAACTGACTGACTCGACAAAAGAATCCTTTATTTGAACAAAGGCTATTCTTATTTACACAATATGTAAACAGTAACCAGCAAATTACTGAGTGTAGAATCTTTGCATCGGTAATTAGCCTGGTGTCATTTCAGATTGGCTGGTTTGGCTTCACTGCTGTTCTCTGTCTGACTTTAAACCCAATTCCCACAAGGAATCACCTTCCATGTGTATAATACACATACAATATAATTGGTGTGTGTTATAAGTGCATGTACCAGTTAGTGTGTATGGTGGGGGGGGGGGGGGGGTTAGTGTGTAATGTGCAAATGTGGCAGTTCGACCATTGGAGTGATAGATCTGTAAGCAATTGTTAGGCCAATTCTCACGCATTTAAAAAAAGTGTGAGTCAAATCGCAATTGAAATTGAGGGTTTTTTTTTTTCGGGGGGGGGGGGGCTCAAGTTCACAAGTACAAAGGCAAAAAATTAAATCGTGATCCAAATTGCACTGGTTCACAAATAAAAATTGTGACTCAAATCACGTCGTTTCAAGCGCAGCTAAACTGCGCATTGGCGAGTCTCAAAGTTTAACCTGACTTTGACCTGAATATCCCACATGTCTTGCGCTGTATTAAAAAAAAAAAAGGTATGATTTTGCAGAGTTTTCATATGAATTTCACACCACAAAGACTTGCAACTATTCAGAAAAAAAGCTAGACTACAAGTACAATGTATTCAGAAATGTCTTACTTTTAATGTGTGCTGATTGCAATTTGTATCTCATCATAGTCACTACCATTACATTCACACAAAATATCGCACCCAATCGCACACTGAATAATCGCAACTTCTGGTGGCTAGGTGAATGGGTGTGTTCATGGCAGGTTTTAAAAGCTATCCTCATGAATATCTCTCAGATCAACTATGTCAATCACATCAATACAGTGCTAGTGTTTCTACGAGCTATAAGAAAGGAGGGGAGAAGAATGGGAAAGACAATACCATTGCACATAAAAGTATGTATCATTTTAGCCAGCATAATGTTTTCCAACTATAGGAATTTTTCGTTGATGCAAATGAATGAAGTGAATTTATCACCTGAGCATGACATTGACAACTCCTATTAAAGTCACTGCATACCTCAACTTCTGGAACTTTTGAAGTGCAAAGAGAAGTGACTGTCGTTATCAACCAGCCCTTGAAATTTATGCAAACACAGAGCGCAGAGTAAATATATCAAAGGCAACCCTTGGCCATATCACAATACAGCATTATGCATCTCACGGTCAAATTTTAGTGTTTGCAATTTCCCATAAAGCTTGTAATTATTGCCATTTTCTCATGGTGGTAATCCATAAAGTGGAGGCAAAATTACTGCCGCGTTTTCAGTCAGACTTTAGTAGAAAACATGTGTGTACACAATTCATCAACATGAAAGAAAGAAAAAAAGAAAGAACTACAATGTAGATAGAAATATACTCAGAGCAACACATTCTCTGTGTTCACAGTGGTCCCCGTGTCATGGGGAAAGTCCCATGCAGCAGGTCATTTCCCTCCCAAACCATAGTGTGGACACTCACGGGGACTTGTCCCCGTCCCCGCAAGGCAAGTGGGGTCCGGGGACAAAATTTGGAGTTGAGAGCGGCCTTGGACCATAACTGCCAGCGCCCAGCTGTATTCACCAAATGTGTGCATGAGTAAAGTCTGAGTGGCAGGGCTTGCCACAAGTCCCGACTGGGGACAGTCGGGGACGGTCAGTCGTAAAAGAGGACAAGATCTCTGGTGACCGTCCCCACAATGCAGGGTACAATGTGAACACAGGGAGAAATGGCAACCAGAGTACACCTAAATATTTTGCACATTGTACCTTACAGGTATCAGTTCCCACAGATAAGGACAATGAAACTAACCTGGAATAAGTTTACTCTGATTACAGAGAATACACTGATAAAATGTCAAACTGACTACAACTCTGACTACAGGTTGTTTATATTGTAAAGGTTCTAGTGATTGACACTGCAGCACTCAGGAGTACACAGATACACTGTATAAAGTAGTTTCTGGTTTGGCAAAAATGTGGTGCAAAACCAAACTAGCCAGATGCAGCAAAGTTAGTTCCTTCAAATAAATTTAAACAAAAATAAAAAATAAAGAAAACATCCCGCGCGAATCTCGTTCAACACTGGAAGTGAACATCGAACCTAGCGCTTTTTTATGACCTGACTGTTATTATGTAAAGTAGATTGCTAGCAATCATTCCATCAATTCAAACCAAATATACTGAGCAACAAATTCAGGGTGTTTTTCTTCTCTTGCCTGTATACTTGTAGCATCAAGATTCAAGTTTTTCTCTTTTATAATCTTATGATGCAACAGACTCAAATTAGCCTGTAGATCTACCAGTAATCATATGCATACTCTTCTTGGCCCCATATTTTGTTGCTACCATTACCTAAGTACAGTTTATATGGTTACAGCTTGTTATTCCGAAGGTTCGTTATTCCGAAGGCTCGTCAGTCCGAAGATTTGTTATTCCGAAGGTTCGTTTTTCCGATTTCATTTTCGGATTAACAAATCTTCGGAATAACGAACCCTTGGAATATCAAACCTTCGGAATAACGAACAGCACCCGTTTATATAACCACTTTTGTTTAGCTTGGTCTCTCTTAAAGTCCTTTCCACAGTGCCTGTGTTTTCCCTTCCCTTTTCATGCTGTACAACTATTTCACCATATGCAATGTACTTCTGCAGGTCCCTGTCTGCATTGCATTAGCCTTTTGTCAAGGCTCTCTCGCTGTATGATGGCTACAACGAGCAAGCGAAGCAAGCCAAGGCAAGTGCAACAACGCAAGAACCTTTTGAGATCTACTTCACACATAATTATTCATGACACATGAACCCTACTGAAGAGTCATATTAATAGGTTACGGTTGACCAACGGAATGGTGCGCTTCAAATATCCTACATCTTGGCATTGTCCAGCCTGTTCGCATGCATCGCTGACCACCAGTGGCGGTCTGTGGCACGCCATATGGAAAAGTTGCTCGCATCTGCTCCACACGTCCCACGTGAATCTCGTTCAACACTGGAAGTGAACATCAAAACTAGCGCTTTTTTATGATCTGACTGTTATTATGTAGAGTACTCTTTACAAACACCTTCAGGCGGATTCTGAATCATGCTTTGTCAAAGTATGTACTGTACTCTGTCCATCAGTAAAACTCGTAAAAACCATTATCAATGTACATGTACTAAGACTATGTCAAAAGTAATGGGTCTCATATTGCTAGTCATTACCAGAAATGAATACAAACTTTTCATATCAGACCAACTCATACAGATAATTTGCATGCATGATACCATCCAAACTGTACAGCACTCACCAAGACCCTTGATATTGCATTCTCTCCAAATCTGTACCTCCAAATTTTCTGATAATATCAGTTCAGCATCATCCACTGGGACTACACAAACACGACCAGAAACCAGCAGCACACTGAATAAAGTCAGCCGCTGGGGCATCTTCATATGCTTGGGGACAGGGAGGCTGATTATAGAGTCTATGCCAGCATCTGTCGTGAATGTTATTTGCATTGGAGAAAGCTATGTGTTCGAAACATGAAACCAATCCTGCCAGTAAATGGAAAAAAAATAATTAAAAAAAAAAAATCCGCTGCTGGAATTCTTCGAAAAGCTACCAATATACCGATAACATTTTCACCGCAATTTTATTATCTTCATTCATGTTTTAAAAAAACATATGATATACGAGTGTGCTTGTTTGACACCAAATGGCACTAATGTAAGTCTAGCTTTCTCATCATCCAGAGTTTGAGAGATGCCAGCATCTAATTCTGCACTTTACAGAAAAAAAAAATATATATATATACACACACACAAAAAAAAAAAAAAATCACCGAGAAGCAATAAAAAACACACACACAAATACATACAAAGAACGGACCATAACGCTGTACTTTGGATTAAACAAAGACCTGACACACGACAGAGAATACACAAAAATTTCATGTACCTTAAAAGAAATTTAAAAAAAAAAAAAGCAAGACAAAACAAAATGCATTAAATAGTCATGGAATTCATGTCTGGCCGAGTTGATAAAAACCATTCTAACAAAGAGGAAGACTAAATGCCCCACGGATGGATTGAAACAAGCTCCATCTTCTGCACTGTCAATTGACCATCAAGGCAGAACATGACATCATTATCCATTAACCCGTTGAGGACTAGTCCCAAGTATACTTGGGCACGTGTCTATGGGAAATGCGTGTTGTAGCAAAATGAGCTCATCCTCAACTGGTTAAACATGAGAGCGACAAAGAAGACTGATGGATGGAAAGAGAAAGAAGTAGACACCCAGAAAGAGAAAGAGAATGAAGAGGAGGGAGAGTGGAAGAGGTAGAAGAAGAGAGATGAATAGGGTCAGTGACCAATACATACTGCATTTGTCGTCCAGCGGGATGCCAGCATACTTGGCTGTTGAGTGTGGTGGACGGGGGGTAGTAGAACTGCATTCTCAGCCCCCAGTTTGGAGAAGGATCCAACTTTGAGAAAGTACAGGACACACCAGCGAGTTGACGTTTCGTGGCACGCCACCCTCCACTTTCTCTCCCCTTTCCAACTCTGCCCACTTGTATCTCGCCCTAATCTCACCAGCATACAGTACCTCCACTGAGAGTATCCTTCCTATTGGCAGATAAGTCTCCCACTCTTCAATCTTCAGGCTGGAGAGCAGTGGGTACTGCAGAACCATTTTTTCCAGGAGCGCATCATCACAGACTGTGCCCCTCTCGGTTATTCGTATGGTGTCGTCTCTGCTATTTAATCTGTCCGTGTAGCCTTATGCCACTGATCGGCTGATCTACAACAACAAATGCTCAGTAGAAGGGAAATAGATATCTGGTGCACGAAGAAAACCTGGCAAAATGTCAGATTATCGCCCGTGGCAACCAGCCGAAACATGGCTCCTGACCACCAGCACAAATAAAGAATGCTATAATTCTGTACAGGGTTATCAAAGATAGAATCAAGTATAGGCTCACCATCATGACTGTGCACAAATCTATTCTTGTGTGTCTTATGATGCCACTGGACATGGAGTATATAATGCCACATTGCACAATCAAGTGTTTGTTTGTTTGTTTGTTTGTTTGTTTGTTTGTTTGTTTGTTTGTTTGTTTGTTTTGGAAGGTTGTGGGAAGAACACAAATGAGCTTGGCACAAGGCCACACATACATACATACATACATACATACATACATACATTGTACGTACATACATACATACAGTTGTACATACATACATACAGCAACAACAACATTATTCAGTGCTTTGAAACATCAGAATGAATTATGTCTTGATGTTAGAAATGATCGCTTGACAGCTAATCTCTTTCCATCTACGTATGTGACACTGTAAATTGGTCACTACAGCCTGCTGAGAACAGCCGTTGCATGCTGCTACATTACATTTGTGAAGCCTTGACGCTGCTGCGAGACCTAATGATACAGTTTACACTGCTTGAATTGACAGGTTAAACACAAATATCTAAACCAGAAAGAAAACAAAAACACAGAAACAGCGTATCAGTTTCACTATTTCATCCTTCTTTTATTTTTTGACAATCTAATTTAAAAGTAACAGCCTAACTGGAAGCAATGGCAATGCCCTCCACAGAGTCACCTTCTACCATTTGTTGAAATGCATGCACAATTCAAAAACAGGTCAAGGAAAAATGCACCGAGGGACAGTATCTTGCCTCTTTCAAGAGGGGGCTGGTATGATTACACACAACATAGTTCAGCTAGACTAGGAGTCGAACCCAGGCCATTTGGATTGGGTGGCAGATGGACTAGAGACTGAGCCACATCACTGCCCTACCTTCCCATCATGTTCCAGAGGTCAAACAGTATAGACATCACATGCAATCAGAATCGAATAAATTTCTGCTGCATTTTTACTGTCCAGTCACGACCTGCCCAAACAAATGTAAGAAATGCATTTGGCAGAAACACACATCAAGTTTGCTCTCCCTTTAAAATTCAGATCTATGAGGGTGTGCTGATTAACACAAAACGTGTTTCTACCAACCACTTTACAGAAAATTTTTTTCAAAAGTCTGAAGCCCCACAAAGTAGAGGGAAAAATAAAGCACATCATATTGTACGGAAGGTTGTTGCATTCAAAACTACTCGTGCCTGGTACGTACTTCCCAAGGTACTTGAACTGAACGAAAGGGAAGTGTAGATATGAGTAATCCACAAATTGATTGTGCCGCTTAGTTTTCATTGAGATGCTGTTAGCTGCACGGTCCCTTCTCCTGCCCAATATCAAAACTGCTCATTACAAAAAGAGAATACAAATCGGGTCCCCAAGTAGTTTCGCATAGACTCTATGACAAGCAAGAGCTTTAGAATCGAAGCTAATCAATCACTAATGAGTGACGTGAATTTGGTGGTTTGCAATTAGCTGCACTGCTCTTGCCACCGGACGTACTGTGATAATTCTGCTGCGATGTGACTCCCGGAGCTCGGTTGCCCGCTGTTGCCAGACACACCCCTTTCTGACGAACAAACAAGAAGCAAAAAAATGGAGCACTAGGCTGGAGAATGGTCATAACTTGAAAATCATTGATACAACCAGGCCGTGGATTTAGACAAACTGATCATGTCTTCATGAATGGATGAAAAAAAAAATAGGGTAATAGTATAGGACATATAAAAGAAAGGGAAAAAAAGTAAAACACATTTTCACACGCCACATAAGACATTTCACAAACAAATCACAAACACACAAGTACAGTGTATGGACAACCACAGGCAATGTGCTAAATAAGGGTGTATGTGCATTACGTATGTTGTCTTCACGGATGGTTCACACTATAGTTGCATATATTTTCTTCATAGGAAAGATAGACATGTACAAATTTTTGTATTGCCAGCAATACAAGTAAAATGCTCATCCACGTTTACTCCAGTGAGCAAAATATACATAAATTTATGAACTTAATACACTTCTCTATCTAGTGGTATGCAAACTCCTGCATTAGTTGTCAACCCGTTGAGGACGAGTCCCGAGTATATCGGGCAGGTGTCTATGGGAAACGCATGTTGTAGCAAAATCAAACCGTCCTCAACGGGTTGATAAAGTATATAACCACAGTGTATATCCACAGGGCTTATACAATGTACAGTGTAGCTCTTGTAGCTCCATGGTGTTACCCACTCATGCTCCACATCATATGTGACTTTTCTCCTGACTTGAGTAGCACTACTACTGAAACCTATGTACATCAATCACGCATTAAAAATGTACACGTAATAAAACCATGTGAGCAATATACAATAAGCAGCTGAGCATCATACAATGTTAACACACAACCTTATACGTCATAAACTTCTTGTGCATATTTTGCGAAATAGGGTATACAACAATTTTCCAAATGGTTTAATATGTGATCGAGAACTGCGGTGGCAGTGAGGAAGAATTACAGTATCAAACATTTTTAAAGAAAAAAGCATACCAAGCTATCTATTACGAAATGTCATCGCACTCTCACTGAACATTTGTAAAAGACGCGGTAGCATGGGCTTTCATGGGTGGCCCAATTCATTCGCTGCCCACCGGGGTACATTCGAACACAACGAACTGCACCCGTCCGTGAATAGGTGCATCGAAGCATTCACTCATTGGTAATGGTCAACTCCAGTTGAGATCTTTGAACAGCTGTGCGTACTTACATGTATAGAGATGAGTGATAAGTTTCCAACGATTCGTTACGGGTATTCTCTAATATATATACAGTTAAACTCGCCTAAGTCGACGTCGCATATGTCGAATAATCGCGTAAGTCGATTTTCAAAAGTCCCGATTTTTTCCCATTGACGTACGTGTATTAATTCACTCACAAGTCGAATTTTGTAAGTCGAATACTCGCCTAAGTCGATTGAAATTCCAAGAACACTTTCAGGGAAAAACCATTGAATTCTCTGTGCCTAAGTCGAATAAGATTTTATTGTGTAATAAATCACTGTCATTTATTATTCATTATTTATTACTCATCATTATTTTGTTTGTCAGATGAGTTTGAGGTGACCCCCCCCAAAAAATGATCTAAAATCAAAATTCAAAGCGATCGCATGGGATCGTTTAACTCTCTTCGTATTTGAAGGTCCGCTGGTACAGCCCTATCAGCTGTCGCGCTACGTACGTACAGCGTTCGTACAGTGCACATGCGTTCATTTACATGGACAGTATTGAGCTTGCAGTGTACATGTAGCTTGGCATTTGCAGCGCGCTGTGCAGTGGAGTGGTATAATGGATGAAGTTGCTGAGTTTTCAAGGCGGAAAGTAGGGGGAAAGTTACTGGCACGGGTAAATCAGAATTGCACCTCTACACGCATTTCAAGCCACGGTATGGTAAACTGGAATCAATCACTGCTCAAATATCGTTCATATTCACTTCCCCAAGGTTTAACAAGGGTGTAAAGTAATCGGACCTGTGCCAATACTAATGCACTGTCCATGCAAAGTTAGCCGCGGCCCTGCTGGTCGACCTGTGCTGCGGCACACCGCTCCAGCTCTCGGCTCCAGAGTAGACAACATACATGAATGTACATTAAACATACATGTATGTACCTGTGGTGAAGCTGTAAGTCGATTTTTTCGACTTACGCACAAGTCGAAAATCGCCTAAGTCGATGTGTTTTGCTCAGTCCCGAGAAGATCGACTTATGCGAGTTTAACTGTATATCCAAACCAGGCCAGTTTTCTAACTCCACAAATCCCCACACGTGTACCTGGTCTTTAACCCTACGATGTCTCATCACAAAAATCTTCAGGCATAAGTCGACTTTTGACAATTCTATTCAAATTCCTTATCTTTATACCCTCATATCACCTTCAAGTTCCTGGCAGATATTTGCAACCACAAAAGCTAAAATGACAATGACAAGGAAAAAGTGTGGTTTACCCATGGAAAACCCCCTTCATACTGAATGTTTAAGGAGCAGATAAAAGCTCACCATTATTACACATCACAGCACGATGCAAGTCATCCGAGGAAAGCTATATGAATTCTGATATTTGGTCCAAAAACAGGGGGAAAAGTGTGCATGAAACAGGAAAAAACAGCAGAATAGCAGAAGAATCCAAAAGGAAACACAGGAAATCACAGAAAGAATGGTGAATGGTCACATGATATGGATAGGTAGGTTGTTGACCAGCCTTCAAGCGTATGAAATGCTACCTCAGGGAGGTTTTAAGGGATGATATACATCATAGTTTTGGTTGAGATGGGGGGACTCAGGTTTTAACTTTTTGCAAAATAATTAGAAACGGGACCACTTATGAAATATTAAAGAGCATACAATTCTAAGACAAATTTAAGATTTATTTGATTAAAGTCAGTTATGAAAATGGCTGAGATACCCAAAAACAGAGCAAAGAAAAGAGGTCCTAATAGGTGGTGGGTTCCACCTTTTACTACAACCTCTTTGTTGTTTGACATCTTCAGCCATTTCAAAACCACTTTTCATTAAACAAACTTTCAATTCCTCAAAGAATTGTATGCTCTTTCATATTTCATGAGAGGTTTCTCATTATTACACATACAAAGTTTGAAACCTGGAGCCCCATCTCAGCCAAAACTATACTATCCCTTTAAAGGGAGTCTGTCACTGGATATTACGTTTCTTTGATAGAAATGATCTTGGTTCGCTGCCCATCATGGTACATTTGAAAACCATGACTAGTGCAGGCCTGTTAGAATACAATTTGCATTGTGCTCACATGTAAATATATTTTCTCACGAGAGATCACTTCAGAGAATCTTTGCCGCATGGAAGGTCCATCCTCACTGAATGTATTAGACAAATCTTTGCAAAAAATCAAAAACTGATAAAAATGTCATTTGCAATTAAAATTACAAAGCTACATATGTGTAATATAAAGAAATCAATTGTATGTTACACACAAAAAGTAGCATTGCGGCATAAAAATGTACAGTGTGCATATACGTAGTTAATCATTAGATGGCTTTCCCAATAGAGAGCTACAGGGTTTTTCTTGTTGATTTCAATCTACCAGTAGGCAGGGAATTTTGAATAAATAACAAGACATATTTTACGCCAGGCTTTAGGAGCAGCAATTGCAAAAGCCTGCCCATTGGGAAAGTCTAGGAAGGGTGCATCTTTGAATAATGTGTGATTTTATTTCGGGGGAGCTTTCGGCGTAAGAATGCATTTACTGTAAAAGGTGCTATTTTTTGCAAGGGTTTAATTTTGATGAATATTTCAAATCACTGTTGGGCCATGAATTTAACAACACGCGAAAATATCTCCACCTGATCTTGAACCAACAAGCATTACTGCACTTACGATTGTCTCGAGGTCAAATCACATTGACAACATCTTGCAAAAATGTCTGTGACTTTCTCATTTACGAAAATTCCTCTCCTCCCCCCCCCCCTTGAAAAGGAGATTCAAATTTAAATAACACACTTGAATATGAATGAAATATAAGACTGACATGCAATGGACTTACAAAGATGAATACGCTGATACTGATAGGGGAATGAGTAAACAGGTATATATTTTGATTATCTTAAAGGGATAGCATAGTTTTGGTTGAGGCCTAATTTCAGGTTTCTAACATTTTTTGGTGAGATAATGAGAAACCTCTTATCAAATATGAAAGGGCATGTAATTCCATGAGGAATTCAACGTTTGTTTGATGAAAATTGGTTTTGAAATGGCTGAGATATCCAAAAAAGAGCGATTCTAATAAAGTGTGGGACCCACACTTTATTACGATCGCTTTGTTTTACCTTGTTTTTGAATGTTTCAGTTATTCCAAACCAGTTTTTCATCAAGTAAACTTTGAATTCCTCCTAAAAATGGTATGCTCTGTACTATTTCATAAGTGTTTTCTTGGTATCTCGCAGAAAGTTAAAAGCCCAACTCTCATCTCCACCAATACTGTACCATCCCTTTAAAGACAAAGACATGTAGATCGAAAAGGATGGAAGACAGCCAAATGAAGAAACAATCAGAGATGGGTCAATTAATAACTAGGGAAATGGATGCACTACCAGAAAGAGAAAGAAAACTGCTGGAGACAGTGATACAACCTAAGACAAACAAGACACAACAGACAGCTTGGGACACTCGTTATTGTGACTTCACAAGATGTATTTATGTACCAGTGGGAACACACAGAGAAAAGGCATCAATAAATATTTCAAGTTGGCAGACACAACATCAGGTGGGAAGAGATGCTCGCTCACACACACACACACACACACACACATACATACACATAAGAGGGTTGAATTTAATTTGTGCTCACCCTCTATAACAAGCTTTCGATCTGCGACACAAACGCAAATACAACGCAAACTCCAGGGTAGAATAATATAGAAATACATGTAGTTGTCTTGCGCATGTGCAGAACACCATTCTAGCCTGATAGCATCATCATCAGCGTTCGCGTCGCATATCTAGAGCTCGCTATTAAA